>PVJA010017455.1:6664-41684 GCA_004027025.1 Myocastor coypus | reverse complement strand
GGCTGGCCTTGAGCTCACTTTTGTAGCCCAGACTTGTCTCGAACTCACATCGATCCTCCTGCCTCAGCCTCCCGAGTGCTGGGATTACAGGCTCATCCTTCTGATAAGCCTGTTGATCTGGTCTTCCCTATTTCCAGCATCTCCACCTTCCACAAAATGGGTTGTCTTTTTCTTCATTCCACCTCGTGGAGATGATAACTTGAACGGCCACAGGAAGTTATTTGACTCTTTGAAACGTTTCCCTACAGTATAGATCTCATGGATCAGATCCTCCACGCAGATGGTGCCATATTTACCATGTGATCGAGCAATCAATGAATTATCTGTCAAGGCAATTCGCTTCTTACTGATTTTGCCATAGCCACGCTTGTATATTAGTTCATTTATTGACTTCAGGTTTGGGTACCCCCATGCAATGTATGGCTCCACAATTCTCAGCATGTTAATCGAAGCCTTGTTGAGCTTAACAAAGGTGCCATTGAAGATTTGGCGAAGATGAAGAAGCTGCAACACCTTTCGGACCTTTGGGCTCACACCATTGATACCCCTGATCCGGATGACAAATGCCAGTTTGGGCTCAGCAGGGACATAGAAGTTGCCAGCTTTTCTCGCCATCCTAGCCATTCGTATCTCAGTTCTGTACATCTGTCTGTACTCCTTATGATAGTGCCTGGCTTTTTCATAGATGAGCTTCCTCCTTGTCTTCTGAAGCATCTTCTGGGCAAACTTCTTTCTCAGGCGCTTTATCTTCAACTCTGTGAAATGCTTTTGCTTCTTCTGAAGGGTTTCTGGCACTGCAGGAACCTTCTTTTTCTTCTCTTCTACACCCTCCATGGTTCCAGTCGGAAAAGAGCTACTGTCTTATGTTTTATGGGACAATCTGATTAAGGAATGTAAGGCAGAGATCTTGGATCAAATCCATGGGAATGGGTAATTACTAGAAAAGCTTTGGATAAACTACATAACTAGTTTGTAGTTTTCATTTTACAAAACCACAAATAAACGATTCATTCATCAACTTGTTACTTAAGTAGATATATTTGAGTGACCATATACAAATAGGAATATTTTTTACTTTTCAAAGGTTGTAATGTTGGGTCATTTGAAAAGCTAGAAATTTAATCTACACTTTAAAATTTTTCCCATTTGTGATTATCATTTTTTATGTACTTAAACAAAGTTTGGTTAATTTTCATGTTATTTTAGTGAGAAAAATAGTATTGTAAAATTTATTTGGATGGAGATATAGTGGATTAACAGACTTGATTAACTGTAGAATTGGAGCTGAGTGTGGTATCACAAGCCTCTAATCCCAGTGTTTGGGAGACTGTTGCAGGAGACTGATTAGGAGTTGGAGGATAGTCTGGGCTACGTAGTGAGTTTAAGGCTGGCCTGAAATACACAGTAGGACCCAGTCTCAGAAAACAAAGCAAGACAAATCCCCATAAACCCCAAACAATTAAAAGTTTCCTGCTTAACAGGAAAACTGGCAGCATTTCCACTACAGTTATAAATGAACCAAAGCTGACAACTATAACTCTTAACATTGAATTAAATTATACATAGATTATGAGATTGGCTTGGTAGCTGGGAGAACCGAGTAAAAGCCACATGTTCTGATTACAGAGCTATGCAGCGGTGTTGGAAATAGAACTCCTTATTATAAATTATATAAACAAAAACACTCTAACATGAGAACCATAAAAAGTACTGCAGCATTAAATATGATCATTGAAAAATAAAAGAATGACATCTCTGCAGATGATCTACTAGCACGAGGAAAAGTATGTTTTACTAAATTTCTACTTCACATTATTTAAAAGTCAGGAAAATCTGAACTCTGAATATCAGAAAATCTCAGATGAAAGAAGACAACAGATTGATTTTTTTTTTTTTTTTTTTTTGTCTTTTTGAGACAGGGTCTCGCTATGCAGTTCAGGCTGGCCTTGAACTCACTTTTGTAACCCAGGTTGGTCTCGAACTCACACTGATCCTTCTACGTAGGCTCAGCCTCCCAAGTGCTAGGATTACAGGTGTGTGCCACCACACCCGGCTAACAGATTGATCTTAAAACTTGTTTACTAATATATTATTTGAAATAAAGAAATGGATAAGAGATTAATTACAATTAAAATCAGCAATATGGTTGTTGGCACATGCCTGTACTTCCAGCACTGCAGGAGGCTGAAGCAGGAGGACAGCAAATTTGTATCCTTCTTGGACAATTTCAAGACTGTCTTGAAATAAAAAATTAAGGGAGCTAGAGAATAATTTAATCCTATGATGATCAGAGTTTGAGTGACAGTGCCATTATGTATGGCACTGATAACTAGGGATATCTGCAGTCAAGTATTTCAGAATTCAAAATATACCCTTTAACTTTAAGAAAAGAACATGAAAAAAAAGGTAGTTCTTAGAGCAAAAGCTGGAGAACAGCCATAAAATCAAAACAGAAAGCCTGGTATAAGAGCAGCCATTTTAGTAAAAGGAAACATAAATGGGTTAAATTAGTTTTTAAAAAAGTAGAACTTGTAATATGGCCGAGTAAACTTCTGGCCAAATTTTCCCGTGGAAAATAAGAATTAAATTCTGAACAGAAAACTCAACATGATTATCTGAAAGTCCTAGAGTGTAAAACATGTAGCAGATTCTAGAGGGGAGACAAAACTCAGAAGAGGGCCTAGAATTTTCAGTGCACAATTTTTAGTGTTTTTATGCCTGTCAGCCTCAGAACAGGGTAAAGTCAGTGCGTCATTGGTACCTGAAATTCTAGAAAACTGGCAGTCTTTGGAGCCAGATACTATTGTTAGAGGTTGAGAAATAAGTCTCAGAGAGAACTAGGTTGGTATAGTCCCATGTTCTGTTGGTAAACTGCCCAGTCTCTGAGTTCTGAACTGAGATTTAAGTTACTGCTCAAGAGAAGAGTTTGTAGTTTGGACCTAACCAAGATAATTTCCTACCAAACCAAAAATAAAAATACTTCAGCTAATAAAATAGAATTCACAATGTAACATTCGCAAGGTCCAGCATGCAATCCAAAATTGAAGAGTGAGTAAAACATAACCCATTCTCACTTGATCTTAGCCAAAAGGCTGAGAAGCGATAAACATAACCCATTCTCAAGGAAACATACAATCAACAGACCAACCCCCGAGTGACCTTGGTTAAGGGACAAGGACTTTAGAACAGCAGTATAATTACCGGGGAAATGAGGTAGCCAAAATATTTGTAATGAGTGAAAGGACAAGAAATCTCAGTAGAAGTCGGGCGTGGTGGCTCACCCCTGTAATCCCAGCACTTGGGAGGCTGAGGCAGGAGGATCGGTGCAAGTTCGAGACCAGCCTGGGCTACAAAAGTGAGCTCAAGGCCAGCCTCAACTGCATAGCAAAACCCTGTCTCAAAAAGACAAAAGAAAAAAAAAGAAATCTCAGTAGAGAAAAGAAATCATTAAAAATATAATGTTTAAATTTTATTTTATTTTTAAATTTTATTTATTATTTTTATTCTTGTTTCAGAACCTTTGTTTATTCACTCCTTTTTTTGGCCGGCTCAGCCCACCTCCCAGAGGGCAGGGCTGGCGCAGCATGTGGTGCCAAGGATTGAACCGTGGTCCCTGAAGCCTCCCAAGCTTTCCCAAGCAGGCGCTTTAGACCACTGAGCCATCCCGCCAGGCCCCAATATAATGTTTAAATTTTAGAGCAATATCTAAAAAATTCACCGCATGGCTTAATGGAGGTTAAAAAAAAAAAAGGTCAGAAAATGACTATCTAATTAAAGAATAAAACAAAAGTGATAGAAGCAAAGCCCTAGGAATCTGAAGAATTATAGTAAGATTTTAGATATACTTCTTTTTTTTTTTTAAATTTATTTATTTATTTTTTTTTTCTTGTTTCAGAACCTTTGTTTGTTTATTCACTCATTTTTATGGCTGGCTCAGCCCGCCCCGAGGGTAGGGCTGGCGCAGCATGTGGTGCCAGGGATCGAACCGCGGTCCCTGAAGCCGCCCAAGCCTTCCCATGCAGGCGCTTTAGACCACTGAGCCATCCCGCCAGGCCCCTAGATATACTTCTAATTGGAATTTCAGAAGGCAGAAAAACCTTTGAAGAAATAATGCCTGAGAAATTTTCAAATCTGAAGCCAAATATAAGTATATATATATATATATATATATATATATATATATATATACATACATATATATATATATGTATACACACATGCATACATTTTTTTTTTTAAGAAAATGTCTGTTATGGCTTGCATCTGGATATCTCCCAAAAGACTCATGCAGTGATAGGTGGAGGACTACAGGGTTTCACTACATAGATCGGACTTGTAGTGAGCCTCCTGTTTTCAGCTTCCCGAGCACTGGTATTACAGGCGTGTGCCAGTGTGCCCAGTCTCAATCTCCCTTGCAATGTTCCCTGGGGGTGGGGATGACATGATATGCCTGGGATTGAACCCCAGTCCCTGCACCTGCCTAAGCAGGCACTTTAGTGCCCTGAACTTTCTGGCTGGCCTATAGGTAGGGTTTTTCAGATGTGGTTGGATGTACAATGTTTGATGCTGAGGCTGATTCATGGTGTAATGGTAGCATCAAGGGCAGTATAATTAAGGGTATGAGTGTTATGTGCCCTAAGTAACCTGGATAAGATATAAGAGATAGAAAGAGCTGTGGTTGCCCCTGGTGGCTTTGCTACCTTCTGCCCATCACAAACTGTTTCTCCTCCGTGCCACCTTGCTTTGTAGCCAGCCAGTTATGGCCTGAAACCTCTAAAAAATATAATCTAAATAAACCTTTCCTTCTTTAATTTTGGTGTCAGTTATTTTGTCTCAACAATAAGAAAAAAGTAAGTGAAATAAGGTCTATATAGTTCAAGTTTACTCTGAATTTACTATGTAGCTGAGGTTGGCTTTAAACTGTGATGTTGACCTTCCTGCTTCAGCCTCATCAGTGCACAAACCATGCCCAAATAAAAATTATTATTTTGTATAAAATTATTCTGTGTAAAATTATTATAATGTATATAAGTCATATGACAGATAGTGTGAAATGAATATAAAGTTTCTACATTTCTTTGAAGTGATATGTTAATTCCAGGTACTGCATAAAAAGTTAAAGTTAAGGATGGGACTGGCTGTGCAGCTCAGTGATGGAGTACTTGCCTAGCATGGACAATCTGCACACACACACACACACACACACACACACACACACACACACCCTGGCAGGCACATAGAGAAAGAAAGAAAAAGCTAATTTATTTATTATTGTTTTGATATAGGGTCTCACACTACACAGTTTGGATTCGTAGTGATCTTCCTGTCTCAGCCTCCCTCGGATTACAGATGTGTGCCACAGTGCTCAGTTTTGGGCTGGCAGGGCGGGGCTGGCACAGCATGCAGTACCAGAGATCAAACTCAGGACTTTGCTCTCGGCAGGCAGGCACTTATACCCCTGAACTGTCTCCCTCGCCCCAGGATGGATTTTTTTTAATCTTTCAAAAGCATGTTTTGAAATTGTTGCATTGTAATTTCTTATTAAAAGTAATAAATAAAAATAAAAATAAAAAATAAAATAACTCAAATCTAGACCTACAAAGTCAATGCTAGTGAACTAAACAGCCAATAAGAAGATAAAAGATTTTTGTAATGGATTATAAATACCAAGAGCTGTACTTTATTTATTTATTTATTTTTTGTCTTTTTGAGACAGGGTCTCACTATGCAGTTGAGGCTGGCCTTGAGCTCACTTTTGTAGCCCAGGCTGGTCTAGAACTCACACCAATCCTCCTGCCTCAGCCTCCTGAGTGCTGGGATTACAGGTGTGAGCCACCACGCCCGGCTCCAATCTTCTCAATATAGATAGCCAGTTTTTGCAGTAACATTTACTCATTTTTCTAGTGTATATTTTTGGCGCCATTGTTAAAGACCAGATGACTGAATATGCCTTGAGTTGTTTCTGTATCCTGTATTCTGTTCCATTGATACAAATGTCTGTTTTTGTGCTCGTACTGTGCTGTTTTATTTTTATCACTATAGCTTTGTAAATTAACTTCAAGTCAGGAATTGTGATGCCTTGTGCTTTGCTCCTCTTGCAAAGGCTTGGTTCATATGATTTTTGAGATCATTTTTTACAGGATTACTGTTGGTATTTGGATTGCATTTGGTTGTTGATTTGGATTGCATTAAATCTACATATCAGTTTTGGTAGTATGACCATTTTGACAAAATTGGCACTGCCTATCCAGGGAAAGGGATATCTTTTTATTTTCTGATGTCCTCTGTGATCTCTTTTTTCAGAGTACTGTAGTTATTGTAATAGAAGTCTTTTGCTTCTTCAGTTGGGTTAATTTCTAAGGATTTAGTTTATCTTGCTATTACTATGAATGGATTTCCTATTTTTCTTGGTGTCTTGTTATTGATATATTGGAATTATATTGATTTTTGTATGTTGATTTTGTGTTCTGCTACCTTGCTGAATTTATTTATTGTAAGAATCTTTTTGGTGGAATTTTTTGGGTCTTCTGTGTAAAGAATCATGTTGCCTACTATTGTGATGAGGATTTGCAAGGAAAATAGTACAGGACACATAACTTATAGGGTTATTTTGTAATAGTCACCCAAAGACTCATATACAAAGAGAGTACAGGAAATCTTCCCATATACTAAAGACCCAAAGAATCCAGCTAATAGCCTGGTCCCCATAGTAGTGTCCTACATGAGTTCAACTGAAGACAACACCCCTCACAAGTCCAACTGGAAGCCTAGAGCCCATGGCAATGTCTCATGTAGGCCTGTTTGAGGGATCTAAGCTGGGAAAGGTCAGTAGTGGAAGCTAGAAAGTCTGTACCAGTTGGATGAAGGGTCTGTGCCAGCAGGCTGAAGGATCTCAACTGGAACCAGGAAGTAATATTCAATGTAAGCACCAGAGCTCCCCTGATGAGTAACTCAGCCATCCTCAGCAACTGTGAGGTCCTGAGTTTCTCTGACAATGAGAACAGCTAAGTTCATATTGGGAAAGCCAACATGACAGGCTTCTGCAGAAAACTGAACAGTGCACCCCTTTCCCCTGAAGAGCCAGGAAGCAATGCTCAACGTAAGGGCCAGAGCTCCCCCAAAGTGAACCAGAGCCATTCTCAGTGACAACAAGGTCCTGAGCTCCCTAGATGATGAGAACAGTTGAGCTCATATCAGGAAAGCCAGCATGACAAGTTTTTCCAGGAGAACCAGCAGCACTAGGAGAACCAACAGCTCCCCAACAGCATCATGCTGGTTCAGTTCAGCTGGATGTTACAAGCTGACTGCCAGTTGTCAATTCACCACAACCACTAATAAGGATAGTTTGGCTTTTTTCTTCCTTGTATGCAGCCCTTTTATTTCTTTGTCTTGCTTGATTGTTCTGCTAATATTTTGAGTACTATATTGATCATGAGTAGTGTTGATAGACATTGTTGTTTTTGTTCCTGATTTTTAGAGAAAAACTTTCAGGTTTTCCCCTTTTGCTATTGTGTCGCCAGTAGGTTTGTCATAACTGGCTTTTATCAGATTAATATAAGGTCCTTCTCTACATATTTTCTTCAGACATTTTTCTCCTGAACATATGTTAGATTTTGCCAAAGGCTTTTTTTTCTTTTTCTTTTTTGTGGTACTAGTGATTGAACTTGGGGCCTTAGTCTTGCTAAGCAGGCACTTAGGCTGCTGAGCTATCTCCCCAGCCTGTTAAAGATTATTTCTGTGTCTATTGAGATAATCTTGTGATTTTTGTCTTGATTTTATTTATATGATGTATTAAATTTATTGATTTATGTATGTTGAATCAGCTTTGCATCCCTGTGATGAAGCCTTGATATATGCTCTTTTTAATGTTTTGTTGCAAACTGTTTGCTAGCTTCTGGTGAAAGACTTTTCTATGTTCATTAAAGAGCTTGGCCTATAGTTTTCTTTTGTAGTTGGATCCTTGTTTGGTTTTGGAATCAATGTAATGCTAGCTTCTAGGAATGAGTTTGGCAGTACTCTCTATTTTTTGGGCAGACTGGGGAATGAACTCAGGACTTTGCATTTGTCAGGTAGGCACTTATTCTACTGAGCTATCTCCCTGGCCCTGAGTTTGGCAGTACTCTTCCCTAATAATTTCACTAGAATTTGAGGAGCACTGATGTTAGATTTTCCTGAAGTTCTTATAGATTTTAGTGGTGAATCTATAGGGTCCTGGGCTTTCCTTAATTTATATATATATATATATTTAAATTATTGGTCCAATTTCATCCACTTTCCTTTCCCCTTGTTCCTACTACCTCCATGTCTTGATCCTCTTCCCCTTTCAGAAAGATCTAGCTCCCCTGTTCCAGTTATCTACTTTTTCTTTTGCTATTTATTTTCACTTAGTGTTTCTCATGTAAGAGAAACTATGTGATATTTAACCTTTTTAGCTACTGGATTTCTTTTTGTGTGTGTGTGTGTGTGTTTTTTTTTTTTTTTTTTTTTGAGACAGGGTTTCGCTATGCAGTTGAGGCTGGCCTTGAGCTCACTTTTGTAGCCCAGGCTGGTCTCGAACTTGCACCAATCCTCCTACCTCAGCCTCCCGAGTGCTGGGATTACAGGCGTGAGCCACGACGCCCGGCTGCTACTGGATTTCTGTTTGGTGCTTTTTAAAAATGTATTATTAATGTAATGTTATTTAATTAGGTTCATGGTAAGAAATTTAGAACACTAATTTATGAGGATAAATTCCATGTGTGACAGCAAAAATAGGTCTTGTCCCTGGAGCTTTGATTTTTGCTAAAATCTACTTTCTTTCTGATCTGCCTTGTGCTGCTAGGAAATCTGGTTATCTTTCTTTTTTTATTTTTAAATATTTTTTTTTTATTTATTTCTGTTCAGCCTCATTTATTTGTTTGTGTTATGGCTGCCTCGGTCTGCCCTGGGGTGGGGGTGCGCAGCATGTGGTGCTGGGGATTAAGGAGCAGTCGCAGCGCTGGCCTTAAGTTTCCTCCGCAGGCACTTTAGACCACTGAGCCATCTTGCTGGCCCTGATATCTCTCTTTCTTGATGTCGAAGATCACACCCTCCTGGTGTCTGGGTTTCCACAGCTTCTTCTTGAAGTAAGGATCAGTGAGGCATTTGGAGATTTTTACTTTGCTAATACCAGTTTTTGTAGAGGTACAATGACAAATTTCTGGTGTGTTCTTTGTAGAGGAACATGATATGGCTAAGAGGCCCAGTCATAAATAGCAAGCCACTGGCCAACTGCTTCAGGAAAACCACTCTCTTGCCTCTGTGATGCTCTGTGAAGATGATCAAGATGGTGCCAGGAGTTATGCTAGCTCAGTTTCCTCATGTGCTGACTGAAGGGTTTCTTGCCATGGCTCAGGAGCTTTTGGGGCACATCTTCAGTAGGGTAGTATCTAGTCATTTTTTGAAGCCTAACCACTACTCTTGTCTCCACCAACTGGTTTTGTGTTGGTAGGAAGAACTTTCTCCTTTTTTTCTCAATCTTTGTTTTTGCCACTGTGTACTTTCTCTTGCATAAAGCCTTTCTGAAATGCATAGCAGATAGGGAGTATCTACCAATTCCTCTAATTAGGCCAGGATTTCAGCAGCCATAGGGCTGCCCCTTCTTGGACTCTTCTGCCTTTGCCTTATCCTTTTTACTAGTACTACTGGTAGCAGCCTTCTTGGCTTCAGGTTTCTTCTCTTTAGTGTCTGGCTTCTCAGTTTTTTCGCCTGCTATCCTGCAAGGTGGGAAAGAGAACTAAGTTTCTGTTTGGTGCTTTTTTATGGACTCTAATTATTTGCTAAATGGCATTGATGTTTTGTATTGTTTTTGTTTTGTTCAGCTTTTTAATAGTGTGTTCAGTAAGCTAGTGCACTGATCATTTTGTTTATTCTTTATTGTCAGTTTGATTATCATACAGCTCAGTTAGTTTTTGCAGTGTTTGTGTGTATGACTTATTGATCATCTTAGATCTATAGACATGGTTTTCATGAAATTTGTAACTATTATTTTGTCAAATATGTTTTCCCTGTTGAGGATTAAAATTATATATGAGTAAAATTGCCTAAATTTGTTCTGCAGCTTATTGATTGGTCATTGTTTTCTGTTTTTCTCTCTCTGGTTGATTTTGGGTGGTTTCTATTGCTATGTCATCAAGTTTGCCAAAATTTTACCACTTCTATCAGGCATATCACATATTGTAACTTCTATGTCTAAGTTTACTTGGAATTGTTTATATATTTTTCATGTTTCTATTTATCATGCTTAGTGTTTCCCCAGCTGTTTCAACACATGGAGTTTAGGAACAACTGTTTTAATGTTTTGGTCTTCCAAATGTTTTATCTTTGTCATTCATAGATCTGTTTCTATTTATGAGTATTTCTATTTATGATGTTTCTAAAATGTAAGTATGTTCAGGTCATATTTTCTATTTCTTTGTCTGCCTGATAATTTTTTATTTGATTTCAAATATATAAATTTTACTTTGTGGGTTTTGGGCATTTTTGTATTCCTGTAAGCTTTGTTGAACTTTGTTCTGTTTTCTAGAAACAGTTTGAGTCTTAGTATTGCTTTTAATCTTTGTTTGTGGGGACATAGTCACGTTTATCTAGGACTAATATTTCCTGTTACTAAGGCAAATCCCTAGTGGGACTGAATTATGAGATTTCCAACCCAATTGGTTGAAAATTACTTTCCCTACTTATTTATTTATTCTATTTGGAATTTTTTTCAGGGTCTTTCTAAATTGCTGTTAACCCAAATTGGACTTGAACTCATGATCATCCTGGTTTAGCTTCCCAGAGTTCTGGGATTACAAATTTGTACTACCAGGTATGGCCCTCTGTGGATTGCCAGCTCGTGGTCAAGTCGTTACATCCAGCTGAACTGAACTAGTATGATGCTGATGGTGCTGAATGTGGGAGGCCCACCTGAGGATTGTTGCCAGAAATGTAAAGGACAGAACTGGAGAAACTGTTGAGAGGCTGTTGGGGAAGCTGTCTGGAGAGGCTACTGGAAGCTTCTGGTTTTCTTAGTTCTACTTGGAGACCTAGTCCTGCTGGCTTTCCTGGTAAACTTGGTTGTTCTCGTCAGAGAAGGAGCTCCGGACCTCATCATCACTGAGAATGGCTATGGTTAACTTTGGGGGAGCTCTGGTTCTCATCTTGGGCATCATTTCCTGACTAAGGAAGGGAAGATGGTACACTATTCAGCCTCCTGGAGGAGCTTGTTGCATTGGCTTTCCTGATGGGAACTTGGCTCTCCTCATCATTGGAGGATCTTGGAATCTTACTGTTGCTAAGGATAGCTATGGCACTTTTTTGGGGAGCTCTGATTCTTACCGTGAGCGTTGCTTCCTACCTCTGTTCAGGTCCTTCAGCCTGCTGGCACAGATTCTTCATCCTGTTGGCACAGACTTTCTAGCTGCCATCGCTGACCTTTGGGCCTTCCCAGCACAGATCTATGAAACAGAGCTGCATGCGACATTGTCACAGGCACTAGGCCTCCATCTGGGCTGTGGGAGACATTGTTATGGGCTCTAAGTTTTCAGCTGGACTCATGCGGGATATAGGATCTAGGCTCTCACCTGGATTTTTTGGTCTTTTGTATGTGGACAGATTTCCTGCACTCTTTGTTTATTATTCTTTGCATGATTCATTATAAAATGATCTTATAAAATGTGTCCTGTATTGTATTGTTCACCTTAAAAGGAAACCCAAACCAGGACACACTCTAAACCTTCCTGATAATTCTTTTCCTAGCTTCATGTAGTTGTCTTACACTGAACTTATGTGTGAATATTTAGTCACAGACTCTGGGAATACCCTTAACTGAACTCTGGAGTTTTTCACCAGAGAACTCTTTGCTTGGGGGCTCTGTCCTGTGAATTTAGGCTACCCTTTCATCCTTAGACTCTTATGTGTCTTTGCCTGGGTTCTCTGTCCTGATGTGGCACCTACTAGTTTCCTGTAGGCACTCAACTAACTATGTGTAGCTGTCATGCCTACTGCATTGATTTCTCATTCTGAATAACTAATAACTCTGCTTTATTACCAGTGTCCAGTGTTTGAATAAAGCAACACACACTAAGCTCAGGGAGACCTTAAAAGTTTGTTCACCATAGTGGAGCTAAAGATGATGTGATGGAGAATATGGCATTTGAGTAGTAGAGCATATAGAAGGTAGAGGAAAAACCATAAGCTCACGCTGGCTCTGCTTTGCATCCTCTCTACCCTCTCTTCTTGGTGGCACATTGCTTTTAACTAATTGCTGCTACTTGAATAGTCTAAAGACATAATTTTCTTTTAATCTATAATAAATATCTTAAAATGCCAAATCAGATTGATTCTGTTAGATCATATAATTATTTTATGTTAGTTTATAGGAAATTGCTTTTTCACATTTTATTCTCATTTTTTTTTACTTGAAACTATTTTGTACATATATAAAATCCACTTTGATTTGACTCCTTTTAAGGGAAAAAAAAATCTATGTATACATGTGCATTTCTTTTTTTAAAGAATTTTTATTTTATTTATTTTTTTTTTTCTTGTTTCAGAACTTTTGTTTGTTTATTCACTCATTTTTATGGCCGGCTCAGCCCGCCCTGAGGGCAGGGCTGGCGCAGCATGTGGTGCCTGGGATCGAACCTCAGTCCCTGAAGCCACCCAAGCTTTCCCAAGCAGGGGCTTTAGACCACTGAACCATCCCGCCAGGACCCCTACATGTGCATTTCTAATGTGCTTATGTACCTGTAGTCTTTGCATGTGTTTTCATCTGTAAGTATTATTATAGTTATTCACTGTGGGGAATTTAGAGGTTCTTATGGCACTCTCTACAAAATGAATGTCCTGTAATTTCCGATATTCTGTCTTATAAGACTAAGTGTCATTTAGGTCTGTTCAAAGATCATTAAAACATAATAGGCAAGAACTGCTGAATTTTTAAATAGTATTTAGAAAATAATGACAAATGTTGATATAAACATATTATAAAATCCTTATGTCTAAGAAATATAATGTTAAGCAACTAACACTAAAATTTTTGGTAGCTAAATAACGTTTAAGAAGATGGATTTAGTGCACTGATAATTAGCATAATATTTGAATTGCAGAAAACTCTTCATTTTAATGAGTACAATCCTTTTTCACTTAAGTGTCTTATAAAAACCTAAAGGTTTTCAAGCCAAATGATTTCTGTTTAAAATTCTATTTAGAAAATACTTCTCAGCAAAAATTTTTACATTATGTGTCCTTATGAAGGATGAGTTTTTAGATGTTAACCCTCTAGAAAATTAAATCTATAAGATATAAAGGCAGTGTATTATTCTGTTTTAACTTTGCTGATGAATGGAAATCTTTTAATCAAGAATATTACAAGTGGGCCTTCACATCTCTTATTGTCATTAACATCCCAAAAGGTGTGTGCTTGGTTAGCCACCTCCAGAACCAAATATGTCCTTTTAGAAAGATAGATATTATTCTTCAAGAACAGAGGTTACCTTAACATAAATAAACTTTCATTACTAGTTTTCATTGTTATGGAAGTTAACAATCATTTTAGAAATTATAGTGTTTTTTGATGTTTATTAATATGCATTTTTTCTAATAAGTTTTAAGAGTTAAATGAGCTGCAATTGACACATAAGAAGTGGCACATATTTAAGTGATATAATTTTTAAAATACTGACATAAACTAGGTGTAGTGGTGGACACTTGTAACCCAGCTACTTGGGGGGTGAGGTGAAATATAGCAAGTTTCAGGCCAGCCTGGGTCATTTAGTGAGATTCTGTCTCAAAATAAAATGGGAAAGACTGGAGATGGATCTCGGTGGTAGAAAACTTGCTTAGCACTAGCAAGGTGCTGGGTTGAGTCCCAAGTACTAAAACTTCATGCACATGCACGTGCACACACATCTCCAACATTTCCTTGTGCCTTTTTCTCATTTTTCACTGCCACAAACACAGTCTTTCTCAAGCCATCATTAATTTTCTGTTTGTCACTATAGACTAGTTTGATTTTTTGAGTGTTATATAAATGGAACCACATAGAATATAATTTTGTCATGGTCTGGCTTCTTTTTCTATGAATGATCATTTGGAAAGTCTTCTCTTGTCGTTTGCCTAGTTTACCCTTTTTCATTGCTCAGTAGTGTTTCTATGCACAAATAGCTGTGATTTGTCACCCTAATGGGAAACATTTGGATTACTTCCAATTGTAGAGATTATGAAGAAAGCTGAAGTGTTTAGTTATTATAATTACAGCTGCTATAAAAGTGGAATGTGTTTAAAATTGCTTTGTTTGCAATTCTTGCCACATCTTGGCAATCATGCCTAAATCAACATTTATAAGACATGCTTACAACATTTGTATGCACCTTTCCCTGTGGCTTGTGGTAATTAGGGTAAATATGAAAATACTTAACTTCAAACCTGTTGCCTGCATTTTGTCCATTTTACTCATTAGAAGTATTAATTATAGGAAGGAAGAGAGTTCAGTTTGAATTTTTTTTTTTTTTTTTTTGAGACAGGGTCTCGCTATGCAGTTGAGGCTGGCCTTGAGCTCACTTTTGTAGCCTAGGCTGGTCTCGAACTCGCACCGATCCTCCTGCCTCAGCCTCCCGAGTGCTGGGATTACAGGCGTGAGCCACCACACCTGGCCAGTTTGAATTTTAAAACTCTTAACAACCTGGCCAGCATTATCTTACCTTTTATAATATCCCTAAATAAAAATTTTAAGTGTAATGGAGTCGAAGCCCTAGTCCTTAATTAACCAAAGAGCTTATGCAAATGCTTTCTTCACTGTAATGATGTTATCATGACTATTTTTCTAAAGAGAATAAATGTTTCCTAATGATATTTTATTTCCATAAGTAAATGTGGCAGTTGAAATCTTATCACGCTTATGAAATATTCTGTAAACAAGGAAATATAGAAAAACTCCTATTATGCCATATTAAAAAAGGATGAGACACAATTGAATTTATATTTGTATTATTGAGAAAACTTTACTGTTCTAGTTTTATAATTTTTTTAAAATCAAATAATGTATAGAGTACTTAAGCAAACAAATATTTTTATGGAGTGCTATGTCAAATTCTTAAACATTTTTCCCAAGAAGAAAAGTAGACAGAGCTTAATATTTGCCCCATTGGACTTGCTTGTTCTTTGCAATAAATCTATTTATATGTAGTAAACAGCACATATATTGAAGTCTTGTTCTAAGTAAATAATGTCTCCTCTTTGTGATATGTTGGTATACTTACAATTCTGTTAAGAATAGTTATAATTTCATGCAAGTTCTCTTAAAGTGATATTTCTCTACACTGATACTGTATTTATAGATAATACAAAAGCAGGGCCCATTGTATTATACTGTAAATCATATCACACCATTTTTCTTTCCTGAAAACTTACACTGAGTAAGTTCTTTTAAATAGAATCATCTTCTGTTGGTTTATTGATTTAAATTTTGGGAGAGATAGCTTGCAAATGTTTTCACTTCATCTTATGATTGTTTAAAGCTAATTTGAGCTATGACTCATTTCTTCTTAAAAATATAATGAATTTTACATGGCGCTTGAGTAGAAATCAAGTTTTTTCTTTTGCTCTTTTCTTTTTCAGTCAGTAGCAAGCTTTATTTGCCAGCTCATGATTTAAGCCACATAAAAAGCTGCTAAACTTTTCTTTCAGACCTCTATAAGAATGGACTCCAAAGGGCTAACTTTGTACCATTCATTGCTGTCCTGAAGGTAAGAAATATCACTTGTTGTGTTCAGTAGTTGCAACCTATTGACAGGTAGTCACTGGTTCTGCAGGTTTTACATTCTAGCAAAATTCATTTTGATTTGTGTGTGTGTGTGTGTGTGTGTGTGTGTGTGTGTGTGTGTGTGACCGGGGCTCAAACTCATGAACCTGTACTTGCCAGGCAGGCACTTGTGTCACAGAACTGTCTACTTGGTCCCCATTTTGATATTTTGATAGCAACAGTCAAAGACACTAAAGGAGAAAGTAGTCTTTTTATGCAGTATTCATCCATGTGTACATCGGAAAATTACCAAATACAGTGTACTCTAAATTATTCTCTAACTGAAACATTGGATAGTTTGCATTTTATAAATTTTAATTTGAGGTTTGTTCATAATTATTAAAGTGGGATGTTTAAACTTATATATTTATTTTTGAAAAAATGTTTAATGTTCTCTATTTCCTTCAGCTTAATGGCCATTATTAATATGTTTTCCCAGCTATTAAAGTTGCTATTCTAGAATAGCATTATTGCAAAAATATTCTAATATATTTAAATGTGATTGCCATCAAGTTATCATGAAATTATATCAAGTTTAGGCACATAAATAGTTTAAATATTTGTGTGTATCATCACTGCATAGAGTTTAAAATAGTCTTCATTACAATATGATTAGGAATAACCTCTTTTTTCACTGTTGTTCTTTCTTTCTCTCTCCCTCCCTCTCTCTTTCTTCTTTTCTCTTTCCTTTCTTTTCTTTTCTTTCCTTTTCTTTTCTTTCTCTTGGCAGTCTCCCTATATAGTTCAGGCTGGCCTGAAACTTATGCAGCCCACAATGGCCTTGAACTTATAGTGATGCTCCTGCCTCAGCCTCCAAAATACTGGGATTATAGGCATGCACGATCATGCCTAGTTTTTTGTTAATTTAAAAAAAATTTACATGATTATTCAATAATTCCATAATCGGGGCCCGACAGGATGGCTCAGTGGTCTAAAGCGCCTGCTGAGGAAAACTTAGGCGGCTGCAGGGACCGCGGTTCTATCCCCCGCACCACATGCTGCGCCAGCCCTGCCCTTGGGGCAGGCTGAGCCGGCCATAAAAATAAATAAATAAGCAAACAAAAAGTTCTGAAACAAGAAAAAAATAAATAAAATAAAATAAAAAAGAAAGCCTGGGAGGCTTCAGGGACCTTAGTAAAAAAAAAAAAAAAAAATAATAATTCCATAATCTACCAATATTTATTGAAACATACCATGTTTAAAGTATCAGCTTAGACATACTGGATAATGTAATTATGAAGTAGACTATATTTTGCTTGTAGATCATTTATAATCTAGTTGAGGTTATAGAATGCACAGAAATACTTACAAGGGAAAGCAAAATGTGAAATAAAAGAAAGCAAAATGTTGAGTACTACAGAGAAGCACAATTATGTGCCAAAACCATAATTTTCATAATTTTAGGTATGTATTGTTTCCAAGTCCATATCAACCTCTCTGAAAAAAAAGATAAAGTTAGATTTAACAAAAACTAAAAGCTTAAAAGATTTTAGAAAACATGTTGCCAGAGACATAATCAGACAATTGTTTTGACATAGACTTTAGTTGGAATTATTATTGGTGTGAAACTTCATTCCTTATGCTATACATAGAATAATTTATACTTCTGTTTCCTTGGCCAGTTTTTGGTTCCTAAGGATTTTAATTTATCTGAGATATTTATAGGTGTAGGAAAATTACTTTCAGATATTTTTGCTATTAGTAAATTTTTTCCTTTTGTATTCATTTTTTTTCTTTTCTTTTTTGTGGTACTGGGGATGGAACTCTGAACCTTGTGCTTGCCAGGCAAGCGTTTATGCTGCTGAGCTTTATCCCTGGCCCTGTATTCACTTTTTATATATTGGGAGAAGGTAGACTTGTAGTATTTTTTCCATAGTAGGAATCTAAAGTTGTATGATGTATAAACATATCCAAATAGAAACAAGACAACTAATATATGAGGTAAAAATAGTATTCTCATGCAGCATAAAATTCATAGAATATAAAAAGAGAAAACTCACAGAATGAAACAAGAGGTTCTTAGGGAGTGTTCAGCTATATTCTTTCTTTGGCCTTAAATCTTTTTATGGCAAATAATGTGTCATACTTTAGTACAGCAGTTCTCAACCTGTGGGTTGCGACCCCGGTGGGGGTTGAACAACCAAAACATAGGGGTCGTCTAAAGCCATCGGAAAATGTTATTTATTTGGAATTACAGTTTTGAAGTAGCCACCAAAATTATTTTTTGGTTTGGGATCATCGCAACATGAGGAACTGTATTGCAGTGTCATGGCATTAGAAAGGTTGAGAACCACTGCTTTAGTATACAATAGCGCTATTAATAGATAACTAAACCTACCAGACTGAATTTGATTTTTTGCTTCCTTTTCTACTCTTAATTTTGTGTATATGTGAAGAGGAAGGAAAATCAAACATAAGTACCATAATTCCTAATTTGAAGTGAAGATGAATCAAGATGAATAATATATGATTTGTAATTGAATATGAACTGAAATTCTTGGGAATTGAAATGTCTGAATGAGAAAAGGTCTAAAGAGCTCTGCAAAAATGTGAATATAGAGGAAAAAATTGCTAACAGCTTATGTCTTCCCAAAGTACTCCAAAAGTTTTCTCACGTAGCACAAAACATCAGGTTGATGAAAAGGACAATAGGTTGGTTTCTCTGGATCATTTTTATTTGATCACATAAAATTTTCCTGTATGAAGTAAGTTGGTTTCATATTAACATCGTTGACAACATTTTGCTCATTCAGACTGAATGTTATATCTATATTTTGGTTCATCTGAGAGAAACGTGGTAGAAGTCAACCTTAAGTAGAGAATCTTAGCTTAATAAAAAGAGGTTATAAACAAGTTTGGAATTTATTGGGGAAAAACATAGTGTACAATTAATTTTTATATTTTCTGTAAGTCAAAATGATAATAATTTGTACTTTACCACAAAAGCTTATAATTTGATTGAAGTATTGAAAAATAATAAGAGCTTACATAAATTTTTAGCAAAAATGATATTTTAAAATAGTAGGAATGAGGAAGAAGACTAATACATTGTTTTTCAATTAAACAATATTCAGAAAATTAATTAAATATTTCAAAACAGTATTCCAAAATTCAAATCAAATCATGAATCCAACTTATAGGCCAGAATGTTGTGTATCATATGTATGAATCTGTAATCAATTTAGAGTATTTGCATAGTATTTGAATAGGTTAATATATACAAAGATATCAACTAAGAAAAAGTTTCCATGGTAGTAAAGAATTACTAAGAATAAAACATAACATTAAAAAAACCCATAACATAAATACTAGAATGGCAAATATATGTCCAGCACTTCTAACAGTTTGGGGATAGGATATCGCACAAAGTTCTAGTATGTTGTGGACATGGACAGTGTCCATGATGCTTACTGGTGGTCAGGTGTCACTTGTGGGACTGAGCTAATGCTATTTCCTTGATATTCACTCTGTAGAAACAGACAGAATCATGACCCATAGGGTGTAGGAAAAGTCCATTTGTAGAATATGCTGATGGAAACATTCTGCTGCTGTATACAAAATAGTTGAAAGGCTGTTTTTGTATACCTCTTTTTCTCCTGTGTTTAATTGTTTGCCCTATTTGGTGGGTTTTTTCCATTCTCCTTCATGGAGCTGTGGTCATTTTGATCCCTCTCTAGAATATCTCTTAGTAAACTGTGCAGCATTTGTTTTGTCAAAATGAAATTCTTTAGTTGTTCTTTGTCCTGGAAGTACTTCATTTCTCCAGTGAACTTGAGAGTTTTGCAGAATATAGCATTCTGGGCTGGAATTTGTTTTTTTGCAAGACTTGAAGTACTTTGCTCCATGTTCTTCTTGACTTGATGGTTTGTAAAGAGAAATCTGTTGTTATTCTAATGGGTTTTCTTTTAAATGTGATCTGTTTCTTTTCTCTAGCGGCTTTTAGTATACTATTCCTGTGCTGACTTTCTGGGATCTTGATGATTATATGTCTGGGTGTGGTTTTAATTGAATTGATGTTATTTGGAGTTCCATATGCTTCATTTGTCTGAATGTCAAATTGTTTCCCCATATTTGGGAAGTTTTCTGCTATTACTTCTGCCCATATTCTTTTTATATCATTTGTACAGGCTCCTTCTTTCTCATTGATGCCTTATTAGTCTTACGTTGTTCATCTTTGCATCATCTTGCAGATGTTAAATTATTTTTTCTTGCATCCTAGTTGTTATTAAGAGATCTTTTCTTACCTCTTCACTAGCTGTGATGGTATCTTTAAGGTCTGAAAGACTATTTTCACTTTCATTGAAATGGTTTTGCCAGCTTGTGATTGAGGTTTTAAGTTCTTATATAGCACTTTGAATCTGCTTCATACATTCTATTACTTTCCTCTATTGCTCATTTAAGGATTCCATCATTTTTTTATTCTCCTCTTTTTTTTTTATCAGTGTCTTCTTTAGAAGTACTTAGTGCTTTTATTATAGCTATTATTTCTTTTTTTTTTACTTCAGAAATTATTTCTGATCTGATTTACTCTGTATCTTTCTGCACTTGTTTCTTTACTTCAGATGCTATTTTTTTCAGAGACTTCAGGTGTGTGATTTCCAATTTCTTCTATGCTATCATCTCCTGCACTTATTCTGGGTTGGCTTGGGGCCTGACAGTGCATTTTGCTCTTTCTCTTTGTTATTTTGTATAGCCCTGCCTTCTGATCTTTGGTGTAGAGCTTTGATAGAGTTCTTACCTTAGCACCAGGTCTGTATCTACCAAGTTCAAAGTCATCCAGGCAGGTGTAGCTTGGGTCTGGCTGCTGAGCTCCACTTCTTCCTATTGCAGCCCTTGGAGGTGAACCTGCTGTGCTGCTCTGGCAAGATGTTCTGTTCTTGGATCAGCTGGGTAGGTCTTGTCTCTAGTCTCTCTTTAGGGAGTCCTGTGGCAGTTTTCTACACTGGGCCTGTCTTATGGATGAACTTCCACTCAGATGCTGGACTTTGTTGCTGGATTGAATGAGTTTCCAGTGGGCCCAGGGCAGTCTCACTCATGTGCCAGGCCTGGTTGCTGACTTCAGTGAGTTTCTAGCAAGCCCAGGCAGTCCTCCTCACATGCTGGGCTTTGTTGCTGGGTCGAACCAAGGACTAATACATTGTTAAAGCTTATAACTACATCAGTAGATAAATAAGCAATATATGGTATAGCCACACAAATGCAGCATCATTCTTCCATATAAATAAATGAATATCTAATACATGGTACATGAATGAACCTTGAAAACATCCTAATTGAAATAAGATGGCCAAGAAAGGAGAAATATTTTATGATCTGTTTATATGAGATAGATAGAAAAGATAAACTCATTTTATTTTTTTAAGGTTTAAATTTTATTTATTTATGTTATTACCGACTCATTCTGTCCTGGGGTTGGAACTGACACAGCATGTGGTACCTGGGATCGAATCGCAGATGGCTGCCTAAGCTTGTCTAAACAGGTGTTTTACTGTTGAGCTATCTCAACAGCCCAAAAAGATAAACTTATAGAGAAAGTAGAGTAGAGGTTATCAGGATCTTGAAAGGAGGATGAATGGGTGATTATTTTTTTAATGAGTACAGAGTTTCTGCTTAGGATGACAAAAAAGTTATAGAAATGGATAGTGATAGTTGTACAACATAATGAATATACTTAATGCCAGTGAATTATATACTTAAAAGTGGTTAAGACAGTAAATTTTATGATGACATATAATTTTCTTTTCTTTTTTTTTTTTTTTTTTGTCTTTTTGTCTTTTTGAGACAGGGTCTTCCTGTGCAGTTGAGGCTGGCCTTGAGCTCACTTTTGTAGCCCAGGCTGGTCTCGAACTTGCACCAATCCTCCTGCCTCAGCCTCCCAAGTGCTGGGATTACAGGCGTGAGCCACCACGCCCGGCGACATAAAATTTTCTGAAATAATTTATTTTTTTTTAATTTTTTTTTTTTCTTGTTTTAGAACCTTTGTTTGTTTTTATTCACTCATTTTTATGGCCGGCTCAGCCTGTCCCGAGGGCAGGGCTGGCGCAGCATGTGGTGCCGGGGATCGAACCGCGGTCCCTACAGCCACCCAAGCTTTCCCAAGCAGGCGCTTTAGACCACTGAGCCATCCCGCTGGGCCCTGAAATAATTTATTTTAAAGAAATAAAATTTGGTCTCATGATGAATTATGAAAATGTCCCCCAAGTTTCAATTGAAAATCACTCATATCAAAAACCAAACTGAATGTGAAAGAATAATCAACTGATGACAGTATCAGTCACAATGACAGAGATAGTTGGAATTATCTGCTAAATATTTTAAAGTAGTTTTGATAAAAGTGCTTCAATAGGCAGTTAAGAATATCCTTAAAACAAAGAGTCATTACTCTTTTATGATTTTTGGAAGTTCCATTCAGGCAGTGTTTAATCATTTTAAATTTGCGTGTAACTTATAGCCTTTAAATGTGTGAGGCAAATGACAGAATTACAAGAGAAACACAATCATAAATGTAATAGGAGGCCCAGCAGGATGGCTCAGCAGTCTAAAGCACCTGCTTAGGAAAGCTTAGGGGG
The DNA here is from genome assembly GCA_004027025.1 of Myocastor coypus. Taxonomy (NCBI): domain Eukaryota; kingdom Metazoa; phylum Chordata; class Mammalia; order Rodentia; family Myocastoridae; genus Myocastor; species Myocastor coypus. Next base: position 19,313 of record PVJA010017455.1, on the reverse strand, counting down.
CTTCAGGGACCGCGGTTAAATCCCCGGCACCACATGCTGTGCCAGCCCTGCCCTCAGGGCAGGCTGAGCCAGCCATAAAGTTAAATAAATAAACAAATAAATGTAATAGGAGATACTTTTCATAAGCCTTAGTAAAAATGGGGTAAATATATAACAATAAAGACTTGAACAATGTAATTAACAAATCTAACCTGAATGAGATAATGGGTGAGTGGAAGGAAAGAAATGTGGGTTAAAGAAATCACATTTTCTAATTAGAAAACTACAGTTTCTTCAAGATTTATTCATGTAGGTTGTGTTAGAATTTCATTTCTTTTGACTAGGGTGACAATTGTTCACTGTATATATATATCACATTTTACGTATCCATTTATTAATGGCCATTTGGGGCATCTCTACCTTTTTGGTATTGTGAACAAATAAACATTTGTGTAGGAATATTTGTCTGAGCCCCTGCTTTCACTTCTTTTTTTTAATTAATTAATTTATTTATTTATTTATTAATTAATTTATTTTTTTAATTTTTTTTTTGTCTTTTTGAGACAGGGTCTCGCTATGCAGTTGAGGCTGGCCTTGAGCTCACTTTTGTAGCCCAGGCTGGTCTCGAACTCGCACCAATCCTCCTGCCTCAGCCTCCCGAGTTTTAATTTATTTTTTTTTGTTCTGTTTTTATCACTTTTATTTCTATGGCCGGCTCAGCCCGCCCCGAGGGCAGGGCCGGCACAGCACGCGGCGCCGGGGATAGAACCGCGGTCCCTGCAGCCGCCCAAGCCCTCCCAAGCAGGGGCTTCAGACCACTGAGCCATCCCGCCGGACCCCTCACTTCTTTTATATATAACTCAAAAGTGGAATTGTCAGAGCACATGGTAATTTTATATATATATATATATATTTTTTAATTTTATTTATTTATTTATTTATTTATTTATTTATTTATTTTTTGGAACTATGATAGTGTTTTCTTTAGTGGCTGTACCATTTTATATTCCCATGAGCAACATCTTTAGCAGTAGTTGTTCTTTTCCTTTTTTGCAATCCTGGGGATTAAATCTAAGACCCTGATATGTTAAACGAATTCTGTGCCACTTAACTACTATTCATTCTTTTCTTTTTTTCCTTTCCTTTTCTTTTCTTTTCTTTCTAACAATCATCCTAATGAATGTGAAATGGCACCTCATTATGGTTTTGATTTACATTCCCCAAATTACTAGTAACACTGAGTATCTTTTCTGGGATACAGTAGACCTTATTAATGGTGCATTACAAATGGGATTTCCTGAACCCTTCCCTTCTTCCTGGGATCCTGGATGGGGACTGTGTGAAGAGGAAAAGATTCTCTGGATAGTAGGGTACCAAGTTGTGACAGACTTGTCAGCACCTGAGGACCTCTCTTTCTTTCATGTTTTCACAGCGGTGGTCTGGGGAGCTCTCCTTTTTTGCAGGCCAGGTGGACCATATGGTCTACTACCCTGTTACTATGGCCAGATTTATTGCTTTAATGGTTTGTGTCTAGTTGTCCCCCACAAGCCTCGTGTAATCATGGGGCGGGGACTTCTAGAGTTTGAGCTTAACTCATGACCCACAGCAATTACGGGTGATCCAAGGATGAGATTTTGGGTCTAAGTACTGCTGGGATTATGGATGTGGTCTGAGGTGGATATCCTGAGGCAGACAGCTGAATATAATATAAGAGGGACAGGGAGACAGAATCTCTCTCTATTCCCTCTGTTGCCATTGTTGCTGTTCCACTGCCATGTGCTCTCTGCCATGTGCCAGGCTGCCTTCAAGCCAGCCAAGTATGGACAGAAACTTCTAGTAACAGTGAGCTAAGTAAACCTTTTCTTCCTTAATTTTGGATGTTGGGTATTTGTTCCAGCAATGAAAGAAGAGTAACTGAGACAATTGTGTTACCAGAAAATGAAGTTGACAAAGTGGTTGTAGAGGACAATACCTGTCTCAACATGATAGGTGGGAGGGTGGGTGTCACTGTTAGAGTTGAAAGAGACAAGCTGGTCCTCAGTGTAATCCAGAAGCTCTTTAGGAGGTTTTCAGATGTCTATTCTATTATTGTTTTGTTTTGCTTTAGACAGGGTCTCGTCCAGTAGCCCCAGCTGGCCCCAACTTCATGGCTATCCTCCTGTTCCCTGAGTGTTACGATGATAGGCATGCACCACCATGCCTTTCTTATTACTTTCTTGTTGTCATCATACGTGGCAGCTTTTTCTAGATGGCAGCTCATATCCACAGCTGACAAGTTGAGGGGGACATGTGGAAATCCATGCCAGTGAGCTTCCCATTTGGCTCAGTATTGACGTTGCTCACAGCATTGGCAGTGCCAGTAGGCACAAGAGTGATGATGTGGGCAGTCCCACAGCCATCAAGCAACAGTTTACAGAGGGGCCACTGAGGGTTTTCTAGGGGGAAGTGATGTTGTGGATTACGGTCATCAGCTCCTGTATGGGCCAGGGTCGGTGAGGGGTACTCAATGGGTGATTGGTAGGAGGTATTGCCAAGAGTACTGAGTTGTACTTTTCATGGTTCATTCTCATCTTAAACATTGGAGTGTTACTAGAAGGAGTGCAGATGATGATCTTTTGGCTCCAGTCATTCCAAAGAAAGTAAAGAAACCAGTGGACTCAATGACATATTTCGTACCTTAATCTCCCTATTTGACATTGGCAAGCTTTCACTTTTGGGAGATGGAGATGGGCTTTCTGTTGATGACAGCCTCCCCACTCTCAGCCTTCACATTTAGACCATGTAGTTGAGAACAGTGAAGAGCCCATGGATTGTGACAATGTCCCCTTAAATGGTAAGGCCAGTGCTGCTTATGTCACTTTCACCAGCTGTGTCAGAGATGTAGCTGGCAGCACAGGAGAAGATGCAGGTGTCTACAGAATGGGTTGGAACAGTGAGCCTTGGGCATCTCTTTGTGTGTTTATTTATTTTTTTATTTTTATTTATTTATTTTTTTTTTGGCTTTTTGAGACAGGGTCTCACTGTGCAGTTCAGGCTGGCTTTGAGCTCACTTTTGTAGCCCAGGCTGGTCTCGAACTCGCAGCGATCCTCCTGCCTCAGCCTCCCAAGTGCTGGGATTACAGGCGTGAGCCACCACGCCCGGCTATTTTGTGTGTTTATTTTTAATCTTCCTATTTTTTGGTGGATTTTACTTAAACTTTCTGTTTTGGCTAATAGTTTTGGATACTAGACTGGCAGGAGAAGGGGAAGCATTGTTTTATTTACTGCCAGATCTAGGTTGAACCTGGGCTTCTTATTCATCTCTTGTTGACACCTAGAGCAGGGTGTTCCTTGTTCTCTGTTGCTATTGGCAAAAGAATTTCAACTCCTCATGTGATTTCCAGGGTTTAAAATTGTAGGTAACAGAGAAATAGGGAAAAGCACATCACTATCTTCCCAGAAGCAGATGTTAGTTTCTTAAAAGTCCTTATCTGTGCTAATTCAATCATCTTTGTCGTTTCTGTTTTGTTTCTGTGGTCTGTTTTTTGTTTTTTTTTTTTTCCTTTTTCTATATTTTCCTGTTTTTATTTTGTGAGTATGGTAATTTATGAGTAGATACTGGACACAGTGATTATTATGTTGAATCTCTGTTATTTCCTTGAATGATGTTTAATTTTATCTTGGCAAATCAAATGGCTAAGTTTCTTGCCAATCAGTGTGATCCTTTTGAAGTGTGATGTTAAGTTCGGCTAGGGTGTGTGCATCTAGATCAAATTTTATTCCAGGCCTGTTTTAACCTTTCTTCTTGGAGAAGGCTTCAGCCTTGATTTCAGAAGAAAGCCTGGGAGACCCTACGAGGGCAGTGTGTGAGGCTGTGATTGTGAAGCCGTAAGTACAGTAGAGACTACAGAAGTTTAGAAAAGCCAAAAACATGGATTGTCTAAGGAAAACTATGAGGAAGAAAGAAAGCCCAAGAGAAAAGCTGTGGGAGCTATAACTATCACAAGTGTTGTAGGAGTGGAGCCATGCAAGCCCTTTGGAGTTCACGATATTCCACAGATTGCTTCAGATACTGCATAGGAGCTACAGGACTTAATGTCTGCCCTGCTGGATTTTAGACTTGCTTTGGTCCCAATCCTTTTATCTCTGTTTGTAACTTTTAGAATGAAAATGTTTATCTTGTGCCATATGGATGTGGGAAGTGTTTAACTTGGTTTTCATTTGTACAGAGTTGCCTTATATCTCAGAGGAGACTTGGATCTTGGACTTTTTAGTAGTGCTGAATCTGTTAGGACTTTGACAACTCTGAGATGGACTATATTTCTTTTGCACAACAGGATGTCTGAGTCTTTGGGGGAAGACATGCTGTGGTTCTAATGTAATATAATATTCATAGACTTAGTACTGGTTCATAAGGATTGCTAAGCCTGTTTTATAGTGTTCAAGTTGTAAAATCTTTGTATCTGGAAACTGGTTTAAAGAAATGTCTTGAGCTTGTGCAAGAGGAGGGTGAGGAGATGGTGTGGATGGAACCTTGCATACCATGTAAGGGAGGAAATGAGGTTTGCCCTCTCTCCTTTTAGGCTCTCGTTGCTCCTGCTGCCTTCTGCCACCTTGGACAGTTGCCCCTCTGCCATGCAACCCTGCCTTGGGGCCAGCTGATTGAAACCTCCACAAGCTGTGGATTAAATAAACCTTTGCTTCTTTAACTTTGGCTGTGAAATATTTTGTTTTAGCAATGAGAAAAAAGTAACTAAGACACTCACACTATGTACATGCTATGTACATGTACTACCAGTGAGTTATGCCTGTAGCACTTCAGAGTTTTTAATTATAAAGAGAAATGATAGGAATTTCACTGTTGCTATGCTGGGACTCAGAACTGTGTTTTACCATAGATACCCAAAGAGTACATAAATAGGAGAAATATAAAAAGAATTTTTTTGTGCTGTCTTTCACATTTTTAGAAGAACAAGAAGAATAAGCAGGAGGGTTTGCAAATTAATGGTAGTATTAATTGCAACTTTAGACAGAAAAAAGCCCTTCTGTAAAGATGCATGAAAATCTTATTCCTAGGCAAGCAAATCCCACCAGTCTTATGAAGTCTTTGTTTATTGAGCCTTGAATGCTTCCCTCTTGGCCATGGTGTCCTTCACCGAATCTTCTCTGTCCACCAATCCTGTCTGTAACACTCTCTGTTGGAGCGTTCTCCACTCTCCCCAACTTGTATGGGTCACTGTCACTAAAATGTATCTTCCCTCAGGTTCTATTTGACCTCAACATCATGTTTTGCCAAAACTAATTATTTAGATTACTGTTGGATCCCTCTTTTTTAGGTAAGAAAAATATCATCAAAACCTTAGAAAATGTTACCTAAGTCCAGCCATGTCACCATGAAAGGCTTCTGTCATTACAGGGCCTATTTGTTACCTCCCTGTTTCATTTCTCCCTTCAAATTTGTTCTCCATCTGTTGATGGAAGATGGGTGTGGATCTTTTGGTATCTCTGTTTTAGTTTCTGGTGCCCATTTTTTGGTTGGGTCTTTTGAGGGATCTGTTAATGTTTTTTGAGAGTTCTTTATATTTTTCCAGATAGTAGTCCTCTGTCAGAGAAATAGGGAGCAAAAAGTTTTTCCCATTCTGTAGGTTATCTCTTCAGCCTTATTTCCTTTGTGTGATTTGTGTGAGGAAGCTTTTTAGTTTGATATAACCCCATTTGTTGATTTTTTTTTTTTTTTTTTATATTAGGAATGAAACTCAGGACTTTGTGCTTGCCAGGCATATGCTGTGCCACTGAGCTATATCCCCAGTCCCACATTTGTTGATTCTTGATGTTATTTAATTCCTCAGTGAGGTTCTGTTCAGAATGCTTTTATTTTTATATTATTTTTATTTTGAGAATGTTTTTATTTACTCATATGTCTTCAAGAATTTTATCTATCTTATCTCCCATCAGGTTGTGTTTCCATTTTAAAATTTAGACCTTTGAGCCATTTTGATATTAGCTTATTGCATGGTAAAAGATACAGGTCTGGATTCAGTCTTTGGTATGTGGGTAGCCAGTTTTCACAGCAGCATTCACCAAACAGTTGATCTTTCCTGCATTTTTTTAAAAAATCTTTTTGCTAAAGATTGGGTGACTGAAATTATCTGGGGTAGTTGCTGTATATTGTATTCTGTTTTCCTAACTCACATGTTTGTTTTTATGCTATGCTGTTTTTGCATGGTAGCTTTGTAATATAACTTGACATATGAGATTTTAATGCCTCTTTGTTTGCTCTTGTTAGTCAGGATTGCCTTTATGATTCTGGGACTCTGTTATGAGTCCATATGGCTGAAATTCCATATGAATTTTTAAGTTTTAAATTTTAAAGTGCTATGAAGAACGTTATTGGTAGTTTGATTAGAATTGCATTAAATGTATATATCAGTTTGATAATATTGGTTCTGCCTATCTACTAACAGGGCATGTCTTTCCATTTTCTAATGCCTTCTTCAGTGTTCTTTTTAATAGTACAACTTCTTGTTGTAGAGGTCTTTCACTGCCTTGGTTAGGTTAATTCCTAATTATTCCATTTACTTGCTGTAGTTCTGAATGATGTTTTCCTAATTTCTTTCTTGGAAGATTCATTGTTAGTATACAGGAGTGCCACTGGTTTTTTTTTTTTTTTTTTTTGTATTGGGAATTAAACTCAGGGTCTTGTGCTTGCTGGGCAGGCACTGTGCTCCTGAGCTACATCCTGGATCTGCTATTGCTTTTCTTGTGTTGATTTCATATCTTAATATGTTGTTGAATTTGACTGTTAGTCCTAGAGTCTTTTTTGAAATGTTTTATATCTTCTTGTGAAGGACCTGGTCATATGCAAATAATCATTGTTTCTCTCCTATATATGTCTCTTTAATTCTTTCTTTCCCTAACTATTCTAATAGGCTAATGTTTTGAGTATTATATTGAACAAGAGTGGTAATAGTGGACATCCCATCTTGTTTCTGATCTTGGAAGGAAAGCTGCCAGTTTTCCCTTTTCATATTCATTACAGGGAACTTGTACTTGTACACAATATATCTTGATTCTTTCCCCCTGCATTTCCCTAGTTGATTTCTTTTTTTCTTTTTTACCCCAGTACCAAAGATGGAACTCTGAACCTTGTACTTGTCAGGCAGGTGCTTATACTGCTGAGCTATATCCCCGGACCTTTTTTCCTCATAGTTATTTGATATTCTGTAAGCCTTGCTTACTATATATTGAGCTATTTCCTCATACTTGGAAAGTTTTCTGTAAAGAGATTTTTTATTCTGTGTATACTGTCTTCTGCTTTTTCTCCAGCCTCAGTTAGGTTTGCTTACTGGCATCACTTACATAGCTATTAGATGAATTTCTCTTGTTGTCTTGTCATTTCTAAGGCTTCTCTGAGTAAATTGTCATGAGTTTCCATTCAGCACTCACTTTCTGAAAACTTTTCTTCATATTTGTCGTTTCTGGTGTTTATGAATTCTATGAGTTCTTTATCTTTGGGATTTCTGTTTGGTACCTTTTATGGTGTCTATATCTTTGGTAAATATGTCATTCTTAATTTGTTCAATTTTGATCAGTTCTTCCAAGTTTTTATTTCTCTCATTTCCACACTGGTCAGTTTGATAGTTCCAGTGTCTTTTGTGTTATATCCTCTGTGATTTCACCAACTTCTTTTATTTCCTCTTTAATCATTTTATTCAGGTCAGCTATCTAGTGTTTTTGTTTCTACTAGTGCCCCACAGCTCTACTTCATGAGATTTGGGAAACTCTGAGGACATTTTTGTTTCTTTGCTTTTTCTTGTTGTTATTTGTTTGTTTTGTTGCTGAGAGTTGAGGTCCAATACAGTGAGGAGAATTTGTTGTTGATATGAGGCTATCTTTAGTTAGGTTTTGTGTTCTAGTGATTTATTCTTGACTTTATTTGTTCAGAGATATTGATTCTCCTTTCAGTGTATTTAATTCAATAGACCTGTTATTGTGTTGTCAGGGAGAATTTCTGTTGTTTATAACACTGTTTATAGAGCCAAGCTTAAATCAATCATAAACATTAAAATTTATCTTGACAATTTTAACCTCTTATCAGTACCCATTATGGACTATCTTTTTTTTTTTTTTTTTTAAGAATTTAAAAAAAATTTTTTATTTATTTTTTCTTGTTTCAGAACCTTTGTTTGTTTATTCACTCATTTTTATGGCCGACTCAGCCCGCCCTGAGGGCAGGGCTGGCACAGCATGTGGTGCCGGGGATCGAACCGCGGTCCCTGCAGTCGCCCAAGCTTTCCCAAGCAGGCGCTTTAGACCACTGAGCTATCCCGCCGGGCCCCCATTATGGACTATCTTATACTACTATCTGTGGTTCATGTCATATTGAGGGGGATGGAAAGGAAGAAAAAAAGGAAGAGGTCTGTCAGTTGGAAGAGAGGGAGCTAAGAGTAATGTCAATAGGTTAAAAACAAAGTAGATTGGAAGATGGAGTCTGTTGGAGTTATTTTATGGCCGGTGTTGAGGGCATTTGATAGAGTATCTGTATAAGCAGGAGAACGTATGTAGTTGAGTGCAGTGCATTTAGAGATCAAGGTAGGCTATGAGATTTTAAGTACTTGTTATTTAAGTACTAGGTAATTTTGTCTTGATCCTCTAAGTCCAATTTTGCTAAGGATTTCCCTCACTTGCCTTTACATAGTACTGTTTAGTTTTTTATTTTTTTATTTATTTTTTTTTGTAGCATTGTACTTTTGTAGGTGCAAATTATATTAATGCCATTGGATAGATGGAAAGGAAGTGGGGAAGACAAGGAGGTGAAATAATGAAGTAAGGAGAATAAAGAGTAAGAAGAGAAGAAAGTCAAAAGATAGGAGAGAAGAAATGCTAAAAGAGTGAGCAGGTCAAAGGTAAAAAAAAAAACAACTCAAAACATAATAAAGTAGAATCAGCCAGCACTAGTAAAGAAGTAAGAACCAAAAGCAAACAATGAAAAAAAAAAAAAATTAAGAAAAGCCAACAATACCAACAGTGTATGACCCAAGTCCAACAAAGTTGCAAAGATTCAGTAACTCTAATAACCATAATAATAGGAATAAGAACAATGCAGTTGTTACAGCATTAACAGAGAGCTTCCTGCAGTTCTTTCTACAGCTCTGTCTGTTCTCAAGTAGCCATGCAATTTCCTCTCATGGGCCAGACAGTTGCCTATCCAAAGCCTTGAACACTGTTGCTGGCAGAAACAGCAAGAGGTTGCACACTCTCTTCTGGCTCCTTACCTACTTACTCTTTAACTCTGCTCTGGGTATTATTGGGGAACAAGTTTTCCCTTCCTTCTACACTTCCCAGCTAGGAGTTTCTGGGGTCTGCCCCATGAGAGCAAGCCCACAGTAACAGTCGTGCAGCCAGTGTGGAATATTCCTCTTACACGACCATGCTGTGTTATTATTGTCTGCATTGGGGAAAACTCCCTTTAGGGTCCCACTGCCTACTAGCCCTGGTGAAGTTAAAATCTGCCACTGTTGCTGATGGAAGGGCTCCCTCCTTCAGTCCAACCCTCTCCCCAGATGGTCAGTGTGCTGGGTAGTGGGTCATGGTTGACATAGCCTGATCCAGGAGTAGTCTGGCTTCCCTTCTCATCCCTCCTTTCTAAACCCTGGAGTTTAGTCCAAGTGGATTTTCTGTTTATTTATCCTCCTGTATCAAACTTTACCTTTTGCCCTGCCTCAGGATAACTGCTTTTTCTCAGCACTGATTAAGAGACATTCATCTTTGCTGTCAGCCGTCTTCTCTAGGACCTGAATCGTTCTTGGAGGATCTTTGTTGTGACAGTTATAAAACTTGTGTGGGCTGGTGAGATAGCTCAGTGGTTTAAAGCACCTGGTTAGGCAAGCTTAGGCAACCCCAGGGACCGCGGTTCGATCCCCAGCACCACATGCTGTGCTAGTCGCACTCCCAGGGCAGGCTGAGCCAGCTCTAATATAAAACTTGTGTAATTCTCCTAAAATTTGTGAACAAATTCTTGAAGCATTTGTTAATATGTACTCACTAGTACTTTGTGAAATTAAATGTATCTATCTTAGCCTCGGCCCTGTGGTATTTTAAAGTATCCCGTAATAATCTCTATCGGTGTCAATAAACTAGAGCCCGTGGCCAAATAAAGCCATCTATTTTTTTTTTTTTTTTTTTGAGACAGGGACTCGCTATGCGTTTCAGCTGGCCTTGAGCTCCCTTTTGTAGCCCAGGCTGGTCTCGAACTTGCACCAATCCTCTGCCTCAGCCTCCCAAGTGCTGGGATTATAGGCATGCACCACCACACCCAGCCAAGCCATCTATTTTGTAAATAGTTTTATTGATATACTTTATGTACATTTGTTAATGTGCATCAGGGCTGTTTTTGTACTGCAATAGTAGAGTTGAGTACTAGTAACAGAGTAGTGACCTTGAAAGACTAAAACAGTTATTATCTAACTTTACAGAAAAAAATTTGCTGACCCTTTATCTCTATAACATGAAGGGCAAACAACTGTTTAAAATGATGTGTGTAAGCACCACATTTTCCCATAAACTATGACTTGTGGTGGAAACTTTGTATCAGTAAGATTAGAAGGTTGATAGAAAGTTGTTGCACCAAAAGTTAGAGTGAGATTTGAGATAACTAAACTTGAAATGTATCAGATTTGTTGGGCTCAACTTTCTTAGAAATGACTGTAATTCCATATACTTTAAAAGAATAGCATATCTTAATTTTATTTTTTTGGAACAATATTTACAATAATATTTACAATATTAATATTATTCACAGTAATGATATTTATGACAATAATCTTACAATTGGAATTATTACATTGGAATTATTTAAAATTATTATACATAGTGGGAAAAGATGACCAATTGCTGTTTGGATCAGAAGAATAGTTTTTTAGGTTAATTTCAGTTGAATATTCTTATTTGCCTACCTGAAAGTAGATTGGCTGGCAAACTCTGCTGTTCTCACCTGACTTGTTTACAGCAATCTATGATATTTAGACCTATGATTTATATTTAGATCAGAATCTGTTTTCTCATTCCATATACCATCCCTAAACTTTCATAAATAGTCTATTTGTATGGGTCCATAATGATGCCTAGAGGAGATAAATCTTATTCATGAATTTTAAAGTTGAAAAAGTCTCAGTGTGAATTTTATAACTTTCTTTTTATGCTTTTCTCAATCGGCTTAACCTCATGAACAAATCTAAAATAATTATTCTCTGGGAAATGTTCCTCTACAATAGTGTATGTTATGTTTTAGCTGTGCAAGGAGCGAGTCTCACATTAGTAACTTAGTATTTTAATTCTTATTCACAAGACAGCAAGATTTGTTTTAAGTTTTTATTTTTCCTTAAAGTTAACTGTCAAGTGACTGTAGTTGATTAGTGAAATGACTACTGTAAGTTGGTGAATGGTAACCAACAACACACTCTAATTTTACCTGGTTAATTGTAGTTAGATAATGAAATTATAGAAAAATAACATTCTAACATTATTTCTTATAAATATGAATTTTCCTCTTCAGGTAAATATTTGACCATTTGGAAAACATCATACTATGCTTTAACATTAGTTGAGTTTGAATATACAACGTATAAAGATACTTTGTAATCTATGGGAGTCACATGGTTGTCATTACTATCGCTGTAATATTTGAGTAATTTTCAGGTAATGGCTTCACATCTTTGACTTTGTAATGTTTCAGAACTGTTATATATTCTCTATCTAAAATTATATATAATATATGTATTATGTATATATATATATATATATATATATAGCCTTTTATGCTTTTATTTTCTAAGACATGTTTCCTAAGAAACTTCATCCCAATACTAAACAATTGGAGAATATTATCCTGGTGTGATTTTCAGTCACAAAGTTTAGAAAAACTGTTTATAACTCTTAGTTGAAATGGAATGTACAGTCTTTGTACAGCCAACTGTATCCGGATTTTTAGATTTGCTAAATAAGTGTTTATTTGCCACTTTTTCCTTCTGTAGCTTTCATACTTGTGAAATTGTTACATAAACAGACCAAACACAGGAAGAAATGGCACTGAGAAGGTTTAGGAGGCAGTGTATTTACACCAGTGGGCTTGAATGGCATTAATCCCAAAGGTTCACACCCCTACACTCCTGTGTGGGGTTTCAGGACCTTCACAGGGAGGGTAAGTGTGAACAAATGCAGAATTAGCACATCATGATCGGAGGGTTGGGCGACATCATGAGTTGCTGAGGGAGTTTAAGTATTTCAAACTACATCACAAGACCATCAGTTAAACAGCCATCAGTTACACTAAGGAAGAAGTACTTTGTTGTATTTGAAGTTACATTACTAGGCCAACAGTTACATAATGGCAGTGAAGACAGGGGTTTATACAAGGAAGGAATGTTCTGTTATTGAATCTACTGACTGTGTCTGCTTGGTCTTGGCTTTTATTTTTTATTTTTTTTTAATTTTATTTATTATTATTTTTTTTATTGTTTCAGAACCTTTGTTTGTCTATTCACTCATTTTTATGGCCGGCTCAGCCTGCCCTGAGGGCAGGGCTGGCACAGCATGTGGTGCCAGGGATCAAACTGCGGTCCCTGAAGCCGCCCAAGCTTCCCCAAGCAGGCGCTTTAGACCACTGAGCCATCCCGCCGGGCCCCCTTGGCTT
>PVJA010017454.1:0-41629 GCA_004027025.1 Myocastor coypus | reverse complement strand
AGCGGACGGTAGACATAGACGGAATTTAGAGGCAGGGAAGACTGCAGAGTAGAAAGGTGATGTGCCACCCGCTCCCGACAGTGGATCAACTGGGAGCTCTCCATCTGTGCTTTTTGAAGCAGTTCGATTGTAAGAGGAAGCCAATCAGGAATGAGTTTCTCCATTTCCAAGCTAACCATGGCCAGGGCAAGCATGGATCCTTTAAACTGAAGAAGTTGGTTGTAGGCCATACAGTGAAGCAGCTGTTTGGTGAGGACAGCCAAATGCTGAGACGGGCTCAATGTGGGCAAACTGAAAAGTAACTGAGGCCTAGTTGACACTGCAATGGCATGGAAAATGTGAAGAAAATCCAATGGTGTGGCTGTATGAAGATCCCAATTCAACTTATCCAGAATAATTCTCTCCATTCTCAAAATCTCAGAAGAGGAACACCCACAGAAACTGTCTCTCGCCAATACCTTCAGTACTGGAATTTTCTCATCCTCTTCAACAGTCTTGGCAGCCAGGAAAAAACAGCTAATTGCAATACAACTCAAGTATTTTGGGTGGGCCTTTACAGTAGCTAAAAACCTGTCCAAAAGACTGCTAGCCAAAGCAAATGTTTCTGGATAAAGGTTGAATTGATACTTGAGTTTGGCCAGCCACTGAATTACTTCATCTCTCTGGGATGGAGAAACACTCTGATTTGTAGGCATTTTCGGCACATTTACCTTCCACATCTGGGCTTCTCTAGAAATTGCCTTTTCCAATAAAAAAGACAACCTGTGATTTTCAAAAGGGCCTGGAAACTTCATTATATCCTTTGGATCTGCTTTCCACCCAGTTTGATGTAACTACCTCCACCTCCTTTTCGGTGTCCTTCTCCTCCTTCTCCCCAGCGGAGCTGTAGGCCTCCCAGGGGTGATGCGAGGGCATCCGGGGCGTCACCTCCTCCTTGCCTCCGCGCACGGCAGTGGGGCGCGCGGACAGAGGACCGGACCGGCCGAGAAGGGAGAAGGGGGGCCGAGCTGGGGTAGCGGGGGGTGCAGCGGGACGCACGGCTACGGCCGGGGTCGTCAGTGAGTCAATTCCCTGACGACCCCGGGCCTGAGCCCGCCGCCGCCACCGCCACCACCGCCGCCGCCGGAGCCCCGGGGAGGAGGGGGCTCCCTCTCGCCATAGGGCGGCGAGGGTAGGGGAGAGGCGGTGGGGGAGACCGGCTCGGCCCCTTCCCGGGGGAAGCGCCTCCGAGAATAAATGGTGAAAGGGGGGGAAGGGGAAAAGAAAAGAAAAAAGGGGGGGAAAGGGAAAAAAAAAACAAGAGACGGCGAGAGCGCGCGCCGCCGCGTCCGCCGCGGGAAGGCCAATGTATTATTAATTCCTAATGGGGTAGCTAGCCTTCAACATGGCCAAAATCAACATTCCCCTGCAGGTATTCATGCCCTTACATAGCCCTTTTCCCCAATGAATAGAAGTGATATGTTTAACAAACAGGAAGTACAGCTACTTCATAAATTACACCAGGGCCAGGGTGATAGCTCAGTGGAATAAGAGCTTGCCTGGCAAATGCAAGGTCATGAGTTTGATCCCTGGTACCACCAAATAAATAAATAAATAAATAAATAAATAAATAAATAAATAAATAAAGTACATAAATTACATTGTGTTAGGTCTGTCTTGATTTCTTTATCACTCATTCTGAAGCAAGCCAGCTACCATGCTGTGAGATTTCAGCACTTCCAGGGTGTCTATGTGGCAATGGATGAGATGCTCTGCCAACAGCCAATTAAAACCTGAGGTCTCCTCTCCAGAGGTGACTGAGCTATCTTAGAAGACACCTGTTAGCTCCAGTGTGAGGTCATCGTCTGACTATATTCTGGCAGGCCATAAGTAAGAACTAATTAGCTAAGTTGCTCTTGATTTTCTGAACTTCAGAAATAAATGAGAAAATGTTCTAAGCCATTAATTTATGAAGTATAACTTGTTATACAGCAATATATATACATTTGGCTAATATAAAAACAGTTGATAAATTAGTTTTCTTTAATCTTATAAATACTGCTCATACAGTTATTAAAAAGTACTTTCAACTATAAAAATGAATCTTCTTGAAAAATCTTGGCTTACAACTATCTAATAAGAAAAGGTTGAGTTAAAGCTTAAAATATCTTTAGTAATATAAATCTACTTAGTTTTTCTTAAATAATCAGGGAGAAAAAGTGCTATGTAACGCTGACAGAAAACTGTCAATACTAGCTACTGCTGGTAAAAGATAGACATGGAGTCACTGAGGCAGTAGCATGTTCTGAAATAATTTGCTATACAGCCTACTCATAATGATTACTAGACACTAGGGAACCACAAGGACTACTACAGAACATATGATCATGAGTTACACAAAACAGGATTTTCTTTTCTAGGTTAAGGTACCTGTTTGACATTGAGACTGAATATAAATTCTTGACTTAAGTCTCTTCAGCACTGTTTTAATCAATTAAAATGTTAACATGAAGGGAAATGAAGATTTAATGCATGTTGTTCAAATTGCTCTTGAAATTACAACAAATTAAAATTTTACAGAAAGAATATCAACTCACCATGTGTGTTAGCGCATTAAAGAGTAGTTTTCTGCCAGATGATGTATCAAAATCAGCAATAATCCACAAAGTGACTGCAGAAATTACATTATTACCTGAAAGTTTTAAATAGGCAAAATGAACTCTAAAATTAAATTAAAAGAGAACATTTTTATTAATAAAATATATTTCTGAAAATGAGCAAATACTGTTAAAATTATGTATATACTACTCATATGTACATACTTATAAAGATGCTGGAAGAATAGTGAACTGTGTAAGGAAGGTCCATGCAAAAAAGAACAGTCCCCACGGGAACCACGTGAACTGCTTTTAGAAGTATTTCACTTTTTTTTTTTTTTTTTTTTTTTTTTTGCGGGACTGAGGTTTGAACTCACGAACTAGCACTTGCCAGGCAGGCACTTGTGCCAAGGAGCTATCTGCCCAGCCCCAGTATTTCACTTCTAATAAGCTTCTATTATGGCTTTATGGTTCAATGTTGGTAAATTAAACTGCTTTCTAAATATATTTGTGAAAAATGATATATAAGTTGCATATATAAAACAAAGATATAACTACACTTATCATATGTCCTTTACTATAAGTCTTTAATTTATTTACATTATAGGAAACACCTATAATATAGGTACTTGTTTTTTAGTTTTTGTTTTGTATTTTGTGCAGTGTCTCACTACACAGCTTGGACTCGTAGTGACCCTCTTATTTTCAGCCTCTCTAGCACTGGAATTACAGGTGTACGCCACCACACCCAGACTCAGTCAACAGCTCACTGTGCCCAGGGGCAGGAATAGTGCAGCATGTGGTGCCAGGTATTGAACCCCAGCCCTTGCACTTGCCTAAGCAGTAATACAGGTACTTATAGATATTATGCGATACTTAATTATCTGTGTCTAATTTATTTCACTTAGTATTATGGTCTCAAGATCCAACTATTTCCTGCAAACGATATGATTTTTATTCAGTCACAAAGAACAATGAAATCTTGTAGGCTCTCATTTTTTTTTTACTCTATGGTAAAGCAGGCTAAATAAGACAAAGTCTAATTGTCTTCATCTATTTGAGTAGTCAATTGTGCCCTAACAAATTTGTGGTCTTACTGTAGACTTTTAGGCTAAATCTTTATTTCCAAATATTACTGTCTTGGACTTTCTCCTTTGTTTGTGACCCTTAACTGAAGAAAAAACACCCAGAGCTTGCTTAGTCACAATACAGAAAAACTGGCACTGTCTCTGCTGATGTTAGGTTTATATTTTTATTCACATGTTCTATCAGTTTCCACAGCCCTATTAAAGAACTTTTTACTCTCTTGAAGGGTAAAGATGTAAGGGCTTACTTTTTAAGAAGACAAAGTTCTTTTGCATATATGATCAGTTAGGATAAGAAGTCTAGTTTTTCTAGGACAATTTTTAAAGCATAATAGTTTATGTATAATAACAAAGTTAAATTGAGTCATAGAGAAAAAATAGCAACATAATTAGTTATGCAAGCAGTTCTTTAAAATTATAAGTTTTTATTACCTTAGGAATGAATTTCAGAAAATAAAATGTTATTACCTTCTTGGGTTAAATAAAGCATATTCTTTGCAATCATAGCACTCTTATCTTGTGACTCCAGGAAAGAGAAAGTAGAGAAATCTCCAATATCAGCAGTCACTGAAACATTCCATCATAAATACTTAAAAATTAATTAATGAAGCATAAAATCAATGATTTTAGAATATTATATGGGTGGTTATTTTACCTGATGAAGATATTAGATTAAGGTACTGATGTTTAGTGTGCAAAATCAAAGAACTTATGCGGGGTACAACATTGCTTCTATCCATTAGGAAATCAATTGCATTCATATGATCATTTAATGTGCCCTAAAATGATAAAAATGTGATTTAAATATTATAGGGCAATTGATACCATATTTTAAAATTATACAGATATTCATTTATAGATTAATAAAAATAAGTCAATGAACATATAACTTAGGATTACTTGATAGATTTTCTTATAAAAATCATTTTTCTTTTAAATTAATTCTTCAGCACACAAGATAAAAGTATTAATTTAATTTTTAAGTATTAATTTTAAAATCAAATAATCAGAATAAAAATTTTTATATAACTAACCTGTGCGATTAAAATTTTTAAAGACAGTATTATTGATAAATGTCATTTATACATTTTCTCATTAAAAACTTACCTACCATAAAAACATCTCTTTTTAAATGCACACATGTAGCCTTCATTCTATGAATAATAGCAACGTTCAGTTCCTCACTATTCATCTCTTCATGGTTAAAGGGCTCACCATTATAAAGAGCTTGAGGCAATGGACCCAGGCCAGACATTTTATAAAAATCTGCTCCTGCCTATGCATTAAAAAACAGCACATTATCAAACAAAATTTGACAGTTTGAGAAGAAATAACAAGAAAAAGGGACATTGTCACATTTTTATACATCATTTTTGAAAGTGCTAACTTTATCTGTGCTTTCCAGACAGCATATAAGGGCAGGTAATTTACCAACACATAACAGGAGTCAACAAACTATTTCTGTGAAGTACTAGACTGTAAATATTTTAGGTTTTATGACCAATCCAGTCTGTTGAACATGCTCACTTCTGATGTCATAGTGCCAAAACAGTTGCAAACAACATGAATACACATATCTGTATTCCCAAAATACTTTGTTTACAAAAACAAGTAGTGGGTGGGCTTGCTGATCTTTGTAACAGAGTATTTACCTTTACTTAGAATCAAAACATTCACTTGTATCAGAGACTTATTTCGTCCTTGTATTCTATTTAATAAGCAGGTACTGAATCATGCCTCCAGTATTAGGCTACATGCACTGAATATACAGGTGAAAGCTTTCCATCACACTGTACACATACTCAGAAGTAAAATGCAGGCATTACGAGATTTCCCAGGGGGAATAGAAAAGAACCATCTAACAAAGTTTGAGAATAGAGAGGTAAGGATCAGAGAAGCTTCTGCTAGAGAGTAACAATAAAAGGCTTAACGGATGAATTAAAAACTTGCCAGGAAGATAAAGTGAAGAAAGACAGTCAAATAAAGAGCTAAAATAGCAAGAACTAGAAGGGAAGTGAGAATATGACAAATCCAGGTGATACCAAGTGAAAACATGGTACGATACACAGGAGAGAGCTCTCCAATGTGGGACTGGTGGCGTTCAGTCATAGCTAGATAGTGAAGGTCCTTAATACAAGGGTTTTATGTTATAAATCATAGTCAATAGGTAACTCATTTGATACTCAACACTATTATGATTATTATGGCCAATGTTCTCAAAAGTAACCTCAGAAGCCAAATATACATTGAATATCATCCTATCTGAAATAGAAACAGAGGTGTTTCAGATTATGAAGTTTTTCAGAAATTCCTTAGTATTTCTGAGTTGAATTAGGAAAGCTCAATAAAACAGAAAGATTAAATCACTATTATTTAAAACCAGAATTTGTATTCAAATAGGTGTAACCAAGAGTCTAGACTCTGATCCAAATACTACATTATCTCGATTTATTAGGCAGTTACTACTAGGTATCAAGGCTTAGCAATGCATAAAAATAATAAATAAATTCTATTCCAAAGAAACATTATTTAATAGGAGAGATAGATACATTAAAGGTGAATTAATATCCAGTGATACTGAAGAGGGTATGGTCAATTCTGTGAAAACAGACCTTGACAAAGCTGTAGTATGATCAAATTTGCCTATTTTAAAAACAATGCAACAACCATATGATAAGGTAGATATAATACATTAAGGACACTAGGTGGGAAGCTGCTGTAGTAATATGGAAAAAAATCCAGAACAAAAAGCAGTGGTAAAGGGCAGAGAATGAGGCAGCATTTGAATTATTTAACAGGCAGAAGCAAGAACTTCATGACCTATTATTTGGGAGGTTGTAAAAGAAAGCAGTTTATGATGACAAGCAGATTTTGCATAGGTGACCACCTATGAATGGTGAAACTGTGATAGGACATAAAAAGAAAAGATAGATTTGGCGTAACAAGGAAGATGGTATACTTGGTTTTAATTTAAAATTTTTTATTTACTACAGGGTCTGTGGGGTACAGGGTCTACAGGGTCTCACTACATAGATCGGACTCATAGTGATTCTCCTGTTTTCAGCCTCTCAAATACTGGGATTACAGGTGTGCGTCACCATGCTCAGTCTCAGTTGCTGTCTCAGTGTGTCCCTGGGGATGAGGCCAGCATGGCATGCCGAGGATCAAATGCTGGCCATTGTGCTCTGCTTAAGCAGGTGCTTTAGTCCGCTGAGCTATTCAGCCAGCCCTATACTTGGTTTTAGATGCTTTTGATTGTAGAAAGGTCATGCATAATCCCATAGGCAGCTGAATGTATGGTCTGGACCTCAAGAAAAATGTCCTTGTTAGGAATATAGGTCTTTAGTTCTATTCCTACTCACTGAATTCCAATTAGGCAGTATACCTACTCCAAAAGCTATAATTACCACAAATAATCTGGTCAAAGAATTTCACATTTTGCTTCTCAGCTACACACACACACACACACACACACACACACACACACATATGTAGCTATATATATAGCTAAATTCTTCACATCTCTTCAGAGACACATTCTTGTCTTATTTCCCAGTCTATTTTCCCTCTATTCCTTTCCATTTTGGCAGTGGTTATGTGTCTCTCCATTTAGTTGTTGAAGTGAACATGGGAGTCATCTTCCCTAACAATTTCTCATCTCCCCTCTACCCTTCCCAACCTTGTGAAAGCCCTGCATAGTACTTGTTAAGTATCTCAGTTGTGCCCATGTTCTTCTGCCTCTACTTCTGCTAAAGGCCTACTAGCTCATCTCATGTTTCCTAGTCTGTGTTAACTCTTTCTCCCTTTCAGTCTGTTTCTCTCTCACACTTCAACAATCCTTTCATAACAATGAAGAATGTTCTCTCAAAAAAGTATGCCTGTCAGTTTACCTGTACAACTTTAGTATTTTATTGTTTCTAAGGTCTTGTACTGTTTTGAGTTTACTTTAAATACACGTGGACCTCTGTGTATACAGAGCCTACATGTGTGGCTTCAATCTACTGTGGTTTGAAAATATTTGAGAAAAAAACTACTGAACTTGAATATGCACAGACTTGTCATCATTCTCTAAGCAATATAGTATAAAACTATTGACAAAGAACTTAACTACATTACACATTAGTAATATATTAGTAATGTGTATATGTTGTATATAAAGTCTATGACATTTTAAATGGTGACTTGAATTTCATGGTATCTTTAGTATCCATGATATACTTTGTATCCTTAGTATAAAGAATATGATTCATAAGACACTGTACATTTTTTAATTCCACAAATGAGTGAGGTCATGTAGTACTTGTCTTTCTGTACCTGGTTTATTTTACTGAACATAGTATCTCAACTTGCCTTTCTTTCATTATCATATTTGGAATTAATTCCCAAAATATCCCAAACATTAGCATGAGGAAATTCATTCTGGAGAACACTCTTCACATTTTCCACAGTGAGTATATTTTGATCCACAACCTTTTGGTACATCTGTGAAAACAAAGATAATATAATTGTCTTTTTACAGCAATTAGTTTTTCTCTTAACATACATTTGAAAATAAAGAATATATTTTATAGTTTATAAGGTCTAAGAATACTTAACTATGTATACTCTATATACAATAATTTAATTCAATTATCTTCTAATATTTTATAAGAACTGTATTCTAAAACCTTCAAATACATAACAAACTTCTTATATTCATTTTAATCAAACTGAACAATGCAATCCTTTATAAAATATTTATTTATTTATTTGATACGGGGTCTCACTATTGCAGTTCAGACTTACAGTGATGCTTCCGGCTCCCCAGCACTGAGACTGCAGGAGTGTCCCACTATGCCTGGACTCAGGTCAGCCCAGCATACCTGGGGTTCAGAGGCTGGCATGGTATGTGGTACTGAGGATCAAACTTTGGGCTTGCCAAGTAGGCACTTAGGCTGCAGACCTATCTCTGAGGCCCAACGATGTAATTCTTAATAAACAAATGCTTAACTTCCTTTAGCCACTTAAAGCTTACCCTGAGCATCACTTGTGTACTATCCCAAGTATTGTTCAGGCAAGTGTCACTTCAGCCAGTTGATTCTTGTTTGTATGAGATGCACTTGTATATATGATGCACTTGTATATATGTTTATTTATATTGACTTTTTTCTTTTGAGTCAGAGTCTTGCCATTATAGTTCAAGCTGGCCTGGGTTCACTATGTAGCTCAAATTGTTCTAATCTTGTGGTGATCTTTTTGCCTCAGCCTTCCAAGTCCTAGATTATAGGCAAGGGACACCATACCCAGTTCTGCATACTGTTTTAATTAGAACATTGTATCTGATTTTCATATTTGTGTCTAGTGAGATGTAATAAGTTCTGGCTATCTTTTGGGATACTAAGACTGAAAAGGAATGAAGTGCCAAAAAATCTTTTTTTTTTTTTTGTCTTTTTGAGACAGAGTCTCGCTATGCAGTTCAGGCTAGCCTTGAGCTCACTTTTGTAGCCCAAGCTGGTCTCGAACTCGCACCGATCCTCCTGCCTCAGCCTCCCGAGTGCTGAGATTACAGGCATGAGCCACCACGCCCGGCAAAAAAAAACTTTAAAAGAAAAACCTGAAGGAGAAATATTAGCATATCAGAGGAAAAGCCTGTGTTACAAAATGGAAAGATAAGAGATGTCCCTTTACTGCCAGTAACTCATAATACAGAATGACAGAACTTGAAAGAAGAAATAAAACTAAAAAAATTCCAATAGTGATCAAAGATTATAATTTTATGGGCAGTGCTGACAGAGTTGACCAACATCTAACAACCTATTCTGCAGTCAAAAAGCAAGGAAAAGTATTATTCTAAAATATTTATGCACTTGCTGGACCAAACATTATACCACTTATTTGTTATTTATTAGAAACAAATGGGTTCAAAACTCATAACAACATAGTCAAAACACATTAACAATATACAGGATAGTCAAATATTAACCAGCACGCCATCGCTGACATCTTTATCATTACATTTAATGGGTAGATGTTTTATTGAAATTATGGCACCCATACAAAATACAACAGGCCAATACAAGTGTAACTGGCTTCTAAATGGCTGTTCAAAGAAAGACAATAATACAAAAACAATTTGGAAAGCAACATACTACTTTCCAGATCATAATGTCTTTTTGTGTATGTAATGTTTTAAGATATACCATACACAGAAAAATGAATAAGCTGGCTAAAATTATCATTTTTTTATATTTCCTGTTATCTTATAAAAATCAACAAAACTAAATTTTTGGTCATTCTGAATTTAAGTAATTGGACTGGTAAGTGGTCAAAAGGTATATGTGAGTCATTCTTATCCTGCCTACTTATTTAGTACAGGGTCTTGCTACCCAGCTCAGACTCATAGTGATCCTCCTGTCTCAGCCTCTCCAGTGCTGGGATTGCAGGTGTGCACCACCACATTCAGTTGTGGTGGCCGGCTTGGAGTGTGGCCAGCGTGGCATGAGATACAGCGGATTGAACCCAGGTCCTTGGGCTTGCCAGGCAGATGCTTAGACTGCTGTGATATCTCCCTGGCCCATTGAGTCATTTTTAAATGACACTTTATCTATCTATCTATCTATCTATCTATCTATCTATCTATCTATCTATCTATCTATTTTTTGGCTTTTTGAGACAGGGTCTCGCTATGCAGTTGAGGCTGGCCCTGAGCTCACTTTTGTAGCCCAGGCTGGTCTTGAACACCAGTCCTCCTGCCTCAGCCTCTGGAGTGCTGGGATTACAGGTGTGAGCCACCAAGCCCAGCTTAAATGACACCCTTTAGAAATGCTTCATTTTCATGTTTGATTATTCTTCAGCAAGTATCTTGACTAGATTTTCTCTGTACCTACAATCTTCCCCAATCTCAAATGTTCAAATTATACATATGGGATGTATGTTGCTATTCTTTTTAATTTATCTCTTTAATAAAATGGTTTACAGATCCTCCATTATGACTGTTATATGCATAAGGAGCCCAGCTTTGCTCCAGTAGAGAAGGTAAATCAGAATACTGATTCAGGCTAATCTGAATTAGACTAAAAATTGATTATGAGTACTAAGATAGTACTGAGATTGTATTGAGAAAGAACCTTGTGAGCAGGCAGAATAGTAAATGTAAATGTCTTGAGGTAGCATTTTGATATATCATTAATTTTAGCCTTTTCACATCACATCACATTATTGCTATAGACAACCTTCATATTATAGCCAGTAGGACTGTCACATTATATTTCCACAAGAAGAAAGTATTATCCCTTGCATTGCCTGTATCACCTAAACTTTGCAATCTATTTTTCTGAGAGGCAACAGTAGGTGCAGGTCTATAATGATACAGATTGGGTTCGTTCTTGAGTGTCTCAATTTAGGAGTGAATATTCTACTATACTACAGTAGAATATACCTTAGGAGCTTAAAAAATAAGTTTAGCTTTCTGTAAAATATAAATAGGGTTTAAAATGAGATTTGAAATAAAGCAAAAAAAGGAAAGTTTATTGAGATTAGTAATTTTTATTCATTACTAGTTTTAAAATACTGGATGCTTCTAAAAATAATGTAGCCAGAATGTCTTATATTAGGTACTCAACCACAAGTATTTGTCATGCATTTAATTAATTTTTATGTAACTTTCTAAGTAAAGATGTGGATCATAAATAATACAAATGTATAATTTCTACACAAAAAATTTAATGTAAGAAATTAAAAATCCCCAATATTAATTACAACCTTTCCTGTATGTTAAAAATTCACACTAGAAACCAAAGTAATTCACAAAGCCCCACTTTGCCTAGAGTGGCAATTCACACAGTCTTCTAGGGAAAAGCATCCCTGAAGTTCATGCCTCTCCTACTCCTTGTACGTTGAAACTGAAGAATATTTTTTCTTTCATTCATTCCTATGGGCACCAGGGTGTCACTATGTTTTAATGCCTCCAGTGCTCTAAGTACAGCTGATCCTTCCTGTCCTATGACTTGTGTTTCTAAGAGCGAGTTCCTAATGGAGAAAGGCCAGCTAAGCTCCAGCCTTTTTGTGAAGCTGGACATTCCAAAGCCTGTTCCCATATACAGCAAAACACACACACTGTAAACCAAAGAAATTCACAGAGCTCCACTACACCTAGAGTGGCAACTTGTGCAGTCTCCTAGGAAAAGCATTCCTGAAGTTCATGCTTCTCCAGCTCCTTGCACACAGAAACTGGTGAAGGATTCTTTCTCTCACATTCATTCCCCTTGGATATCAGAGCATCACTAGATATTAATGCCTCCAGCACTCTATGTTTGTTTTTGAATTTTGTTCTTGCTTTTATTTTACTGTTCAAAATAAAATTACAATTTAAAAAATGTAACTTTTCTACCAATTCCATTTCCTTGTGCCCTTTGTGTTCTTTGACATTTACTTCTCCAAAAGGAGCCAGAAGAATTTTGAAGTCTCTAATTATGAAATAACCTTCGTATGTCATGAATATACAGTCTATTCTTATACTGTAGTTTAATTCTTCTTCAAGGTTCTTACTAATTTCTGACTTTTCTTATACAATCTGTCAGAACCTATCAATCTTCTCTTTCTTGAATTTCTAAGAGGCATTCATATACTTGTCTGGAAATAGTCATTTTTGCTTTTTTTAAAAAAAAATGTATTTAGTATAGGGGTCTCATTATACAGATTGAATCCCGGTCCCTGCATCTGCCTAAGCAGGTACTTTAATCTGCTGAGCTATCGGCTGACCCTGCCTTTGTTTTTGAGACAGATTCTATGCAGTTTGGATTAGCCTTGATCTCAGTATGTAAGCCAGGCTGGCCTCAAACTCACTGAGATCTTTCTGCTTCAGCCTCCTAAGCACTGGGAGAGTAGATGTGCATCAAGATGCCTGACTGGATATTTCATATTTACATAAATCTTTTGTTAATGATTTTATTCAGGACTAAGTTACAGAAGTTTTTGTAAAGTAGTATTTTTTTATTATATTTTGCTTTAAACATAAATCTATAAATTCCTTTAAGGACTAAGTAAATGAATAAATTGATATACTTTGACATAGTCTTAGGTCTAAGCCTCAGAATTTTTTGTAAAGTAGTATTTTTTTATTATATTTTGTTTTAAACATAAATCTATAACTTAAATCCCTTTAAAGGCTAAATAAACAAATAAATTGATATACTTTGACTTAGTTACTTAATTCATAAAATTGGGACAGTATTATGTACTTCAGTCGTGAGTTGTAGGAATCAAATTCATCATTAGTATTAAATCCTATAAATTTTAAAAAAATATAACAAATTTGTAATTCAAAACAGTAATGCACTTTAAAAAGATGCAATCTAGTGAACAAACTTACATGTACAATAGACATAAATGCTTCGGATACACTATGTTCTTCTGAAATATAGTTGAAAGCTCTCCAAAGAGCAACTCCAGTATCATTTCTTCCATCAACTTTATCACCTGAATTAAGAATGAACACAAAGCCAATTCTGGGAAAAAAGATGAATAATAAATGTCACAACTACCTCCTGAAGCAGAATATTAAGTTAGATGGAATATACTAGCATATAAAGGAAAAGGGAATATCATTGAGAAATTTGTAATGTGTATCCATGAAAAGTCTCATAGGTACTGAATTCTGGAAAAATAGAAAATAACTTTCAGGTGGTGTTTTATCAAATGATATTTTTCTAAAAAAATGGGATAAATGTACTCAATATAATCAACCAGAGATGAGGTTCTATATGAGTTTCCACAGTCATCAGTGTTTTCTCAGCAAGCGACAAAGCACACGGGATTACAACATAAGCTATGTTTTGTCAGGCATGATAGTGAACAATTTCTTTTAGTTTCACATCAACACTCCATGTAATACAATTTAAACATCTCTGGATTCCCTTCAGGTGAAAGTTTAATAATACAAATTTACAATTACCTGAGAGGAAACTTATGCAGATAGAAAAGTTCAGCAAGATTTATGAAGTCCAAAGTATATTCTTGAGCAGGATCAATAAACAGAACCTAGAAAAAACCAAACACCTAGTCACTAGTTAGAATTTTCATAAAATTTATTTATTTTATGTAGTTTAAAGTCTAAAATTGAAGATATAATTTTTAAAGGCATTTCAAGCAATTCTAAAAAGTTTTGAGAAATGCATACGAATTTCACAATTTATGATGTATTTCTAAAAGTTGTACTCCAAATATAGCTACATATAATTTTTTTCTTTTTCATTAACATTAGTGAGAAAGAAATAGCAACAGGTGAGTAGGACAGATACAATAATTAATACATTATATATTGTTGTCTCCATAGTAGTTGAGAGTACAAGAAGCAGACATGTTATCTTACATTATTTATATATTATATATATATGTATATATATTAATATATTTGGTACAGGGTCTTACTATGCAACTTGGACTCACAGTGAGCTTCCTGTTTTCAACCTCTTCAGCACTGAGATTATAGGTGTGCACCATGCCTGGACTTGGTGGCTGACTCAATGTGCCTGGGGTAGGGGCTGACACAGCATGTGGTGCCAGGGATCTGGTCCCTGCGCTTGCCTAAGCAGGTGCTTAGTCTGCTGAGCTATTTCACCAGCCCCAAAATTGTATTTTTTAATTTATGGAACTTTCCATTTAACACTTGAGGGCCATGGTTGACAAATAACTGAAATGGTAGAAATAAAAAATTGTATAAGGCAGGACTAATGCCTTAAAATTAAATTTTGACTAAAACTAAAGTTTTGACATACTGTCAGATCATTTTTAGAGCAAATAAGGTACTCGTGATAAAAAAACCAATGATAAAAGCCCTAAATGTTTTCTCTACATTTCACACTTCCAGGTAAGTTTGTGTGAATATTTAATATTGCAGTAATAAATATATATGCCTAGATAAAAAAGTGGAATTTTTACTTGATACAAACTAAACTTGTCATTATTTTCTTATAATATAAAGCAAAATTTTAATTTTAACAAATACACTTAACATTTTCTTTCAGATAGGGTTTCACAATGTAATCTAGGTTGGCCTGGACCTAAATTCACAGCCATATTACTAGCTTCTGCAACAAATACCTCTTTACAAGTCAGATGGCTGTTTACCCAAAGAAAAATAATCAAAAAATGAGGTTTTCTTTACAAAAGATGAATAATACTCAAAATGTAACACTCACCAAATTATGAAAATTGCGTTTTATCACAGATATAGTCCTAGGGAATACTGGTGTCAGAAGTTCCTGGCAACTTGCAGGCCATGCAGCATACAAATGGTCATTTTCCAGGTCATTAATCCACTAGAAAAAAGTGCAAAAATTTAGGAAAGCTATACTAAAATGATAACTAATTTTCAAAGACAATTTTTACTACATCAAATAATAAGTAAAGACACACGTTTGTAAAAACACATTACTTCTGATTAAACATAAAGACTTAAATATTCTCTAAAGAACATATGTAAAGGTCACAATAAAGCTTTTCATATTAAAACATTCCATGAAAACAACTAATGCCTTTCACTAGTTTTGTTTCTCTGTCTCACAAAATAAAATTATGCAAATTATTCTTCATGAAGTACTTAAGGGAGGCCACTTTTAATCTTTTTTTCCACTATTGAAATTTGAAGCGAAACCCATATACATTTATATTTATATCTATATCTATATATAAATATAGATATGTATATGGCGAGCAAGTGCTTTACCACTGACTACATCCCTGGCCCTTAATTTTTTTTTTCTATTTTGATACTGAATATTTCCAAGTTGCACAACCCTGAAGTTGCAGTCATCCTGCCTTAGCCTCCAAAGGAGTTGGAATATTTCTTAATTTCAGTAGTAAACAAGAGCCTCCACATTTCTTTTTAAAGGATTGGACATAAAAAAGTAATATGGCTTATAAAAATTAAATTGTAAAATCAACACCATAAACGTTTTAATCAAGACAGAGTAGCTTATCTTAGCTTAATTGTTCTGCCTGAAAGAACTACATATGCTGAAATAAATATATAGACTATTGCTTAGGGGCATGAAGTGGGGGCAAGTGGCAACATAGAATTGAGCAGTGATTTTTCAAAGTGGGACGCATCAAGAGACAAGTTCCATGCTTCACTTTTTTCTTGGGGATGCTTTCATTTTTTGGGGGGCGGGGATGCTTTCATAATTACAACCTGAAGAAATGGAATTTTCTTTTTCTGTACTTTAGGGAAGGGTCCACAGGGAGTGCAGGGTCTCACTACTAAACTGGACGCATAGTGATCTACCTGTTTACAGCCTCCCAAGAGCTGGGATTATAGGCGTGTACCACCACACCCAGTCTTAATTGTCCACCCTGGGGGTGGGGCTGGCACAGCAGGCCTGGGGATTGAATGCTTGGCTCCTGTGCCTGCTTGCAGGCACTTCAATTCGCTGAGCTATTTGGCTAGCCCAGAAATGGAATTTTCACAGAAAACTACAGTCGCATTAAACTGGAAAGGAGAAGTCAAGCTTAAAGCCTTCAAAGTGCTGGAATACAGGAAAGAAAGGCAGGATCCAGAAAAGGAGGAAAGTGTATAAAAGGTACTAGGAACAACTGCATACAAATTCCTCTAAGGTTGTTTACTGACCTTAGATATAATAAATGGCCAAAAGCTAGGATAAAGAGAAAATGAAATGTTGAGGCAGCCATGATATGGTACTGAGAAGGCAGCGGCTGAGTTCAAAATGGGGGCCAAGTACTAAACAGCACAGATTTTCATTTCTGCCTCAGCCAGGACAGCATCTTAGGAGAATGATACAATACACATGTTCATGCATGAAGTATAATAACAAGCTTCAACAGAAACAAAACAGCATTTAGTATTCAGGGTGCTAGAACCATGCTTAGCATTCTTCTACAGCATTTTGTCAATTTCTGACTTATAAAAAACTGGCATGCAAGAAAGAAAAGGACCAATACTAAAATCCAGGAGACAAGAAAAATGGAGAGACAGAGACAGAGACAGAGACAGACAGAGACAGAGACAGAGACAAAGGTAGTTGGGGAGAGAGACACTCAAAGATGAGAGACATCTCAAAGATACTTAGGCAAAGACATTAGAATAGACATTAGTAATACATATACTATTATATTATATACACATCTGACATATAACTGTTTCTCTGTACACTCTTTCTGAGGTAAGGTCTTTCTGTGTAGACCTGGAGTACCTCGAATTCCTAGGCTCAAATGACTTTATGCTTCTGCCCCTCACATAGCTGAGACTACATATGTATACTGTCAGGTCTAGTTTGACTAAAAAGATTAAGGCTTTTTAAAAATAAAAGATCATAAATAGATGGAAAAGTGGAAAATTTTAGCAGAACTAAAATATATTAAAAGAAGAGCCAAACAGACAATTTTGTATGCTAAAAATATAACATTGGTATCCTTCAGTTGGTAGAATGAGTATACTACCAACACAGCCTTGGGTTCAATACTAGCACAATCCCCCAAGCAAAAGATAAAAACTAGAAAGCAAAAACCATGGATGATTAAGAGGTTCAACACCTGATTGGGTGGATGTACTTCAGACTGAACAAAGAAAAGTTATTAGCAAATGATAAGTCAATAGCAATTGCACCTATTAGAGTACATGGAAATAATGGACAAACCAACACAGAGTGAGTACACAGAGTGACACCTGTAACTGCTTCGGAGAATTAGTGAGACAACAGTGAAAAAGTCACTGACAAGGTGCAGATACACAGACCTGCCCATTTCTTTGATCTTAAAATATACAGAAGCAGTAACAATTCCTGGAAGAATGGCCTCACCAAATGGCACACTGAACTGACAATGATTCCATTAGTGTTAAGGGTCAGATCCTGCAGCTACATGGATGGAACTGGAAGACACCACATTAAGGGAAATGTCAAGCATGGAAAGACAAACACTGCATGTTGTCACTCATACAAAAAAGCTAAAAGAGTTCATCTGTAAAATTATAGAGTAGAACAATGGACGCTCTAGACTAGAAAGCGTGTATTTCAAATAAAGTTTGGAACACATGTACTAAAATATAATTAGGACAAATAAATTTAAGTGTTCTACAACATATTAGAGCAATTACAGTTGACAACTTATTACATATTTTATGAAGAATTAGGCAAGAGGTATTCAGTCTTTCAAGCAATTTAAGGGGAATGGAATTATTATGCTAAATAATAATTATCCTATGTTGATTATTATACTCTCTGTATGTATGTATCCACTGAGTACCCAGTATCCTGTACATATGTCCAATTATGTGTCAACTAAAACTAAAAATTAAAAATGAGGTAAATCTAAAATAGTAACTGTGATAAGCATAGAAAGGGATTGTTGTCATATAATACATTTCTGTAGTACAAGAATATAATACACATACAAATGTGTATGAAAAGGTTAACTCAGCAGGCTTGGGGTTTATACACTATGGAATGGTTAAAAAAGGTATGGCATTTTTACACAATGGAGTGTTACTCAGCTATAAAAAAGATAATTTGACGCTTTCATAAGTAAATGGCTTCAACTAGAGATCATATTAATAAGTGAAATAAGTCACACCTGCATATATATATATATATATATATATATATATATATATATATATATGGCTTGGATAACTGTATTGTTTATTTCTGCTGGCCTATTGAAAGGAGCAGTTCATGCTGAAACTTGTTTTTCCTTTTTGATTTTTATAACTTTTTTGACCAAGTTTGTATGCCGGTACAGCTGGTAAATAATTTGAAAAACTATTATGCAATGTAACAATCATTTTATTTAAAAAAATAAAAAAAGAACTGAAAAGTAAGAATAGGCAATATTTAAAAATATATTTTTATTTTACATTTTATTTATTTTTTATATTTTATGCAGTTTCATTATGTATTTTAATTTTTAAAGAGTACAAAATAGAAAAATAGTATTAAAACAGAAAAAATTATAAATTATGTAGAATTTCACTAAAGAAAATAATATGAATTTGACAGTGTGTTTCATTGCATAATGTTATCTTCAAATTAGTTGCTCAGACAACCAGATGTATGAAAAATTGGAAGGGAAAGTTATATGAATTTAAGAAAGAAAAAAGGAAAAAAAAGAAGAAAGAAAAAAGACCAAAAAAAGGCACTAACTCCTCTGTTCCACAGAAGGCAGAAATTCACAGTACAATTACCCAAACCCCCTACTTACATATATGGGTATACTGCTTTCCTCTATTCTCTCTCCTGCCCTCTTCCTCATCTCAATAATTCCCTCCTTATTGAACAGGTTCATTCCTTTTTTGCAGCATCTATTGTGCCCTTCAGACTTTTATTCTTTCAGATTCTTATGCTAAGGAGACAATATGATGTTTGCACTGTGGGTCTGATGAAGGCTCATGTTTACTACCATGCACTAAATTATAGTCAAGATGGATCAAAGATTTTAACAATAAAATAAATACTACTTATTCTGGGGGAAAACATGGGTAGACATCTTAAAGACACAGGAGTAGGTAAAGAATTCATGAACAAAAAACAAAGTGCATGGGAAATATTTCAAAGAACCAACAACTGGGATGTTATTATTTTGAAAATTTTCTCCATTTCAAGAGAAATCACCAGTAGAGTAAAAAGAAAACCCATGAACGGGAAAAAATTATAGCCAACTGTCCCTCTGATAAAGATCTTCTATCTAGAACATATAAAGAGTTTTTAAAAATCAGGCATCCGAATTAAGACCCAATCCAAATAATGGGCATCTGACATGAATATACACTTCATATATGAAGAAATACAAATGGTAAATATATGTGAAAATGTTCAGCATCATTGGTCATTTGAGAAATTTAATTCAAAACAACACTGAGATTCCATCTCATCCCAAAAGGGGCCTATCCACAACAAATCAGCCACTAACAAATGCTGGAGGGACTATGGGGAGAAAGAACCCTTCTCCACTGCTGGTGGGAGTACAGACTAGTGCAATCACTATGGAAACCAATTTGGGGATTCCTTAAAAAGCTAGGATTGGAAGTTTCATTCAATCCACCTCTTTTTGTCCTCAGTATTTTTCCAGAAGAACTGAAAACATCATGCTGCAGTGATTTATGTGCACCTATGTTTATTGCAGCACAATTTATTATAGTTAAATATTGGATGCAACCCACATGCCCATAAATTGAAGATTGAATAAAGAAAATGCGGTCTTTTAATGTAATGGAGTATAATTTAGCTATAAAAAGGATAAATTTGAGAGCTTTTATTGGTGACTGTATGCAACTAGAGATCATACTCATGTGAAAGAACAGGCAGTTTACAGTGCACAGATTACACTAAGGACCACCTTAGTGCTCAAGCAAGGGTGAGAGATGTGATCTGTTTTCAAAAGAATTCACTCAGGCTTTAGCATAAATTTGAATGTTAGAAGGATGACAAATGGTCTAGGCAAGATTTTCTTCAACTGGAAGTGGTATTATGGTTTTATATTGCTCAGGTTTCAATATTTAATGTTTATGACTGGGGAGATAACTCAGTAGTCTAAGCACCTGCATGGCAAGCACCAGTAGCCAGGTTTGATCCCTGGAACCATATGCTGTGTTGAACCAGCCATCAAAACAGGTATGATGGTGCATGCCTGTAATTCCAGCAATGGGGAGGCTGAGATAGGAGGCATACTATAAGTCAGAGCTGCACAGCAAGATGCTGTATCAAATAAATATATAAAGAAATAAATAAGTAGTGTGTTATAGTTGCTATTGTTTAAGTGATTATTCTGCTTTTGTTCTGATTTTCATTTTTAACTTTAAGCTAGAAAGGTTGCTGAATGAGTTGGTATTTTTCCAAGAGCTTTAAGTAGGATGAAAAATGAATCCGTATTTTTTCACCAAGTACTTGGAGAATCTTTAAATTTATTCTAAAGCCTGCCAATATTTGGTTTTATGGCAAGTCTTAACTATGCTAAAGGGTTTAGAATAAGAAATAACATGAAAACTTACCACTATAGAAGAATGTCGAATATCTAATATGTAATTCTCATCATATGAATTTAATTTTAAAAATTTGCTCATATCTTCCTGGTCAATCCCAAGACTGCGAAGGCCATTCATCATTCTTCCCTCCAATTTTAACATATCCAAGATACTTATGTTCAAAAGAGAAATAAAATTTATTTTGATTTGCAAATTAGACATCTTATGAAGTTTAGTAGATTTCTCAAAGCACTAGAAGCAAGTCCCACTGACATTTTTATTAACAACAAGAAAGCATTATTAAACTAATAAGACAAATAATTATAATTAATTGTCTGGTATAAACTTGTATGTTTTTCTTAGAACAATGAAGTATTACTTATAAGACAATATAATAATATATTTTTTAAGAAGCAGTGAGGAGATGATCAGTCTTAAGCCAAAAATGAGAGGGAGAAAAATATTTTGACTCTTTTGAAAAATACCTACAAAAATAAGATTAAACAGACACCATATTAAAAAAAAAAACTTGGGTAGACAGGAAGCCCCAATAAAGGATGCAAGTTCATTATATGCTTAGAATGCAAATTAAAAATTCTTATTATACAGATTGAGCACTCTTGCTTACAAAGTCCAGAATCTGAAATGTCTCACAGTCAAACTTTCTGAATTGACATGATGTCACAAATGGAAAATTGCACACGTGACCTTATGTTATGGGCTACAGTCAAAACTTAGGTATGCTAAAAATACAGTATAAAACTACTTTTAATAGTTTTAGGTGTATAAGGTGTATATGAAATATAAATGCATTTCATGTTTAGATTTTGCTCTTATCTCTAAGATATCTTAGTCTATATAAACACATATTCCCTAGTCTCCAATAACTAAAAGGCTTCTAGATTCAAGATTTTTTGTTAAGAGATTCTAAACTTGAATAATAGTTCAATAATATCTTTAGGTTTTTTTTCCTTCCTCTTTTGCAATATGGTCTATGTATGCCAGTATGTAGCCTAGGACCACCCAACAGAACTTTTAAACATATTATTGTTCAAACACATCAACAGAAAATAATCTCATTGACCAAAATCTGGGCAATCTCAATCTCTTCTGCTCCATTCGTCTCCCCTTTCCACTGGTTAGTACAGCTAAATGTCTGTCAATTTTATCTTTTCAGAGCACCAACTTCTTCACTGATCCTCTGTGTTGTTCTTTTAGTCCCTATTAATTTCTGTTTTTTTATTCTTTCCTTCTACTACTTTGGGGTTTAGCCCATTCTTGTTCTTATGAGACCTTGAAATGTATCAACTTAATATTTTTTCTCTGCTATAAAAGTTGCTCAGTATTATTCTTTTTGTACTTTGGAGTACTGAGTGAAATACTCCATAAATGTCTGTAACTCCACCTGATCTTTGTGTAACACTGACATTTGATTTCTTTTTTGGGTCTAGTGAGAATAGTTTGTATCACAGCTTTTTTTTTTTAAAGAGTCTATAATTATTCTAAAAAACTCAGGGGGCTGGTGGGTTAGTTCAGTTATCTAAAGTGCCTTCTTCAGCAAAACAGTGAGGGGCAAGGGACTGCAGTTTGATCCCCAGCACTGCATGCTGCACCAGACTGGCCCTTAAGGCAGCCTGAGCTAGTCAAAAAGGAAAAAAAATACTTCTATAATTGTTCTAAAAAAATAAATCTCCCAATAGTCAATGGATATTAATATCATATTAATTTTTTTATACAGGGTCTTGCTATGGAGTTTGGACTTTTAGTGATCCTCCTGTCTCAGCCTCCCTAGTGTTGGCATTACAGGTGCGTGCCACTATGCCCAGTTCTGGGGTCAGTATGGCATGTGGCACCAGGTATCAAACTCGAGACCTTGCGCTTACCACGCAGGTGCTTATACTACTGAGCTACCTCCCAGTATCCCCTTTTAAAGTGCATACTAATTTATAGCAGTATCTCTTTGATGAACTGATCTCTTGAACATTATATAGTGGCTTTTGTTTCTTGTTACTTTACTTACTTCTTTTGTCTTTGTCAGATGTAAGTATAGCTATAGTTCTGCTTGTTTTAGATTCCATGTACTTGAGGTATCATTTCCCATCCTTTCAGTTTAGGTCTGTGTGTACAGCCATGGCTGAGTTTCTTGCAAGCAGAATACTGCTGGGTTCTTATTTTTTAAATATATTCAGCCAGTTTGGGTCTTTAATTGGAGAATTAAGATTATTCATATTGTTACTGTGGAAAAGTATAAACTTACTCCTGTTATTTTTGTTTACTTTCTTCCGGTTTTCAGTGTTCTTTGCTCATTTATTCCTCTTATTCAATCTTTGTGATTTTATGGCTTATTGTATTGATGCTGTAATTCTTTCCCATTTCTCACTTGTATATCCACTTTCCCAATGGGATTTTTCATATGCTCTTATCATGCTAATTATTTTTCTTTCACATGTAGATGAAGGTCTCCCTTTGGTACCTTTTGTAGGGCTGGTCTAATGGTGATGACTTTCTTAGCTTATACTTATATTGGAAAATGTTTATTTTTCCTACTTAGAAGAATAGCCTCACTGAAGAGAATAATAGTTGGTAGTATTCTAAGTACTCCACTCATGAACATTTAAGTTGCAAACTTTCACGGATGCAAACAGACCTTGCATTACAAACAAATGCAATAGCAAACATATTGTAATAGTGCATGTGTCTGCCATGATGTTTTCATGGTGGTGCTATGTACTTATTGTAAAGTGCAATGTTGTACAGTAACTATAAAAGAACAAAGTTTATTCAGCTGTACTGTACAGCACCACCATTTTAGGGTAACTATATGTTTATTTACAGTAGTTGCATTTGGTTTTTAATGGCTTATACTATACATTTATTTATGTTAAAGGCATATGTCTCAATTTGTCAGATGAATGAATCTGACTTACAAATGTTACTACTTTCAGGAATTAAAAGGGATCATTCCATAACCTGGCTTTAATATCCCTGCTGAGAAATCTAGTGTTGTTCTGTCTGCCTTTAAATGTGGCTTGGTACTTTTCTTAAACATTTAAAAATTCTCTGTCCTTCATTTTGAAAGTTGGATTATATTGTGGTAGCATTCTTTCCTGGTCATGTCTACTTAGCATTAAAAGGTTCTCCTATACCCAGATATTCATTTTTCAAAGTTTTGTAAAGTTTATTATTTTAC
The DNA here is from genome assembly GCA_004027025.1 of Myocastor coypus. Classification (NCBI taxonomy): domain Eukaryota; kingdom Metazoa; phylum Chordata; class Mammalia; order Rodentia; family Myocastoridae; genus Myocastor; species Myocastor coypus. The sequence continues at coordinate 17,827 of PVJA010017454.1, read as the reverse complement.
TGGATTGGTTTGTTAGGACTTAATCTTTACTGCCTCTCACTGGGATATGTCAATAAAATAGATGTTTGAGAATTTCCCTTAATACTTGTCTGTGTGAATATAGTATCTTGAAAGGCCTGTCTTCAAACTTACTCATTTTTCCTTTTGATCGTACCTCTGTGGAGGCCTTAAAATGAAATGTTTATTGGTTACTAAACCTTTTCTTTCCATGATTTCTGATTTTTTTAAAACCTCTATTAAACTCCATTCATATCCTGTGTTATCTTTCTTAATTCACTCACCTGTTTATTTATAACTTCTTGGAATTTATTAAGCTTTAAAAATGTCACTCCTTTAAATTCTTTGTCTAATATTTAATCTACTTCATATTTGAAATCTTAGTTACTAAAAAATTATGAACTTTTAGGAGTTATGTTGCTTTGTATTTGTGTTTCTGTGTTGACATGTTATTTTTGTAGCTCTAGGGCTGGATACCTTTTACTGCTTTTAAGGATAGATTTTCTAATAAGTAGATTTCTCTTTCCTGTGTCTTGGGTTATCAGTTTGTTAGGCAAAGTTCTATTGATTTTAGTCAGGCACTATAGTGTAATTTCTCTGTAGATTCTGTAGCTATTACTACTGAGTATGGGCACAAGGCATATGATAAAAGATATGGCAAGAGTGGAGACATGGAGTACTTGTGGTAGGATATATAGATATATCCCCTCTAGATATCATCCTCCAGTGAGACTTGCAATTTAAGCTGGTTGAAGTTTGTCTTAGCTGCCATCCTCAAAAGAATGAGCTATAGTGAAATAAAGGCTGTCTCTCTGAAGCTTCTTAGACTGTTCATTATAGGGGTGAGAAAAAGTTGGTCCCAAAATTCTTCTGTGAATGTGGGGAGTAACAAACCTTAAAATTCTGTGCAGGGCATGAGGCAGTAGGAACAACATTGTCTACTACTTTGATCCAGGTTCCTAGTTCTGATCCCATGTGAAATTAACCTGACTAGACCTTGAACAACCCCTCCTAGTCTCAAAGATCAGGCTTCCTGATTTGGTTCTGAAGCATAGCTTTGGGGCTGAGGAGATAGCTCTGTGGCACAAGTGCCCACCTGCCAAGTGCAAGGTCATGAGTTCAAACCCTGGTCCCTCAAAAAAAAAAAATAAAGTATATATATTTTTTTTTAAATAAAGCATAGCTTCCTCCGCTCCCCTGTGAGTTACAGCTTATGCCCCACTCCACTGTACAGTACAGCAAGCTCAGCAGGCTTGAGATAGTACAGTGGAATGACTGCAGGGTTCCAGACCCAGGGATGGGCAAGGATTTCTGATGCTTGGAGCAGGCCAAACTGTCACAACAGACCCTTTCTCAAGATGGCTTCCAGCTATAATACTTAAAGAGTTCATTGGGAGGTACAGTGGATTCTTTCTCAAAAGCCAGGCTGCTGTGTAGATGTGAGGCCCCTTCACTAGACTATATTTTATAAAGGGCTGTTCTCTGTGTTGCTCATTATTTTGCTAAGACTCTCTTTTTTTAATCACTGCTCCTGCAGAAGGGAGATGTCCCCTGCTCCATGGAACTGAGTGGGAGGTAGTAAGGTGTTTTTGTTCTGTGCTGCAGTCCCAGAGCTCTGGATGTACTGGGTTTCTACCTTTCTCCTTCTTAATGCCAGTGTGCTCCCATGGTCTCCCACCTCAACATGCAGCTCTACACTTATTGCTGTGGTTTTAGTCCCTGGAGGAGCAGATGAGTGCTTGATGCCACTATTCTGCATCCTGCCCTCTCTCAAGATTAGCTTATGCCTATAATTCAATACTTACCTAAAAGGATCATAAACGTGCATATTAATCTCAAGGCCATTTATAAATAGATGAGCATCTCCTGGCTGAATTTTAAATCTATCTTTGAGATCCTTGAATAGAGGAAAAATAAAGTTAGTTAAGTGAAAAAACCATAGTAATTTGTATTGTGGTCACCAACCCCCAAAAGGGACAGACAGTACAAATTTTAGTTTTTTCAGGCTATTCAAACTCTTTTGCAACTGTTCAACTTTGTCTTTCTAGCACTAAAGCAGTTTGAAACAATATGTAAATCAATAGGTAAGATTAGACTTCAATAAAATTTTTATTGATAAAAACATCCTTGTCCTGTTCTTGATTTTAACAGGAAAGCATTCAGGTTTTCCCCATTTAATATGCTGTTGATAATAGCTTTCTCCTACATGGCTTTTATCAGATTGAGATCAAGTCCCATCACACTTTTTTATCATACATGTTGCATTTTGTCAAAACGTTTTTCTGTATCCACTGAGATACGTTATTTTTATCCTGTGATATATTTATATATTTGCATCTGTTGAACCTTGCATCTAGGAAATGATGCCTATTTGGTATTAATATATGTTCTTTTTCATGACCTGTTGCATTGTTTTAGTATATTGTTGAGGGATTTTGTGTTTATGTTCATTAAAGATATTGACCTTTAAAAAACAGAGTATGTCAGATTTGACTTAGTAATTTGCCTACCCCAATCTAAATGATGAGAATCTTATGACAGGTTAGAGTCCAATTTGATACTAGAATATTCTGATTTTATAACATAACATAACATATCAAAGTTCTGCTACTATAAGTTCATACCAACATTTTATATAACGTGTGAATCTGCACAGACAAAGTTTGATACGTGGCATATTCTTGTTCTTTTAGGCAATGATAACCCAAGGAAAACTTTGGTACATGTACAAACATTTGAAGATCACTCTAGATTCTGAAGTTGCTATTAAGCACCACTTGTATTTTCAGTGTTTCATTTACTAAACATTTGCTGAGTGCTTATGAACTAAAAATAATTCCAGATATTAAAGTTGCAGCACAGTTAACAAGAGCATGGTATGAACATCAGAACTGGTTTATATTTTGTTGTTCTCCTATCTGTAAAATTTGAGCAAATTCAATTAGCTTTGATAATCCTTGACTTATTTGCCTGCCAAACAGGCTTCTCTGACAGATTATCTATAGTTTAAATGTAATATGTACATTGGGGTCTAGTCACACATAAAGACATACAATAAGACTTAGTGGGTGGGCAAATCAGTTTAGATAGAAAAATAAATTTTAAAAAGTGTATTTTTGTAATGTAATGTGCTAAGTGACCAAAAGTGATTTGTATAAATACTCTGAAAAAAATCAAGAAACTTTAGAGAAAGCTTGATAAAGGTATTTTTGTCTGATTACCACTCAATATGACAAATGAGCTACATACAGAAAAAGGAAAAGGAACTAGTAATAGGACAGCATATATGCCTACACAAATTTAAATCTGTCCTTACCTACTTCTGTGCATATCGAATCCTCTATTCTAAGAATTCTGTATTCCAACTTCAAAATCCACCAATGCCTAGTGGCCATACTGTTCACCCTCCTCAACAGTTTTCTGTGAAAGTCTTCCACAAATTCTTTCCACTATTGCAATCCTTTTCATCTTACTGTACCTCAATTATGAATAGAAAAGCATGTGGAGCCACACTATACTGAAATGGCACTCAACAAACAGGTAACAGATTGAATTTCACAAACCAGATTGGTGAAATACTACCAGTGAGAAGAGATGTGTCTATTGGAGATTTCTCTCACAAAAGCTTTGGTCCAAATGAGCTCATGTTATATCTGGCTAACTAGCCTAAAGGTAAGATTTAAGGGTGACAAATCAGATCCATGTGTGCGAACATCATTTTGTCTTGCTGCTGTGAGAATCTCAAAGAATAAAATCTGAAAAGTATAATAGATACTGTGAAAGGAAAGTATCTGCCCAGTGAGGAGTGAGGAACTGGGATAAGGAAAAAGACAAAGAAAAAAGAAAGCTATATCATGTATATATGCAGAACAGTTTGGATCAGCAGGAAAGTGTAACCACCAGGCATAAAAGGTAAAGCTAGATTAGTATGTTGATCTGTAAAAGGCTTAAATCAATAGTTTCTGACATTGCCAGTTCTGCCAATAACCCACTGTAATTATGCAATATTGGACTGTGTACACAACTACTTTCTCTTAGTTCAATGAGAAGAAATTTTTGTACAAATAATGATTAGAAAAACTATCATGTCTGCATCCTGTGCTCTAAATAACTACTATGAGGGCAACAACATGCATTGTATCAATTATTGAGAATGTGCTACTAACGTGTTTTGAAACTGTCACATTGTTATTTTTTATTAAAAGTAATAAAAATTAAAAAAGGATAGTTTGGATACTTGTACTGCTAATTTCTGCACATCTATTGAAAGAAATTAATGTTTAATTTTTTTTTTAGTTTTTCTTTTTAATTTCATGCAACTTTTTTCTTTTTTAACTAATTTTGTAGGTTTGTATCTTGCAACTTAAATAACATACAACAACCATTGTTGAATTCCTATTACTTTGCTTAATGAAAATTTTTATCACTTTTTACCATTTTTTACTCTTTAAACAACAGAGGTTTAAAGGGGACTTATCTTTATTTATTCTATTATTATTTTGAATGTATATGGTACAGAGTCTACAAGGGGTCACTACACAGATCAGACTTATAGTGATCCTTCTGTTTTCAGCCTCCCAAGCCCTGGGATTACAGGCATTAGTCTCAGTGTGCCCTGGGGGGGTGGAGATGGCAGAGCATGCCAGGGATTGAACCCTGGTCCTCTGTGCTTGCCTAAGAAGTCATTTTAGTTCACTGAGCTATGTTAACTTTCTTAAATGAGGGATAAGAATTAAAATTCCAATAATATGATTAACTAAAAAGTCTAAACTCTTTAAAAAAAGCACCCAAACTACAGGTTAAAATGTTATTAATGACTTCTATACATGGCTTTTCTTACGAGAGAGTAAAAATTTGCATGGATAGCAGGCAATGGGAATATGAATCTTACAATGTAAACCAACACTAACGACCCTACCCCGTGGAAAGCTACAACTTTCTAGGTGACCTAAATCTTAGGTATTGAAAGGTTAGTCTCAGGGATAGGCAACAAAGCTTTGGACTGACAAAAGAGGACAGTAGGACTGGAAATATCTCTGGGCACACATAAACAAATGGCACATTCATAGAGAAAAAGTGAACTAGAAAACGTATCTTGAAGAAAGTACACAATAATTTTTTTTTTTCAATCTTGGCTTTTAGTGGAATAAGTCTTCCATATGAATATATAACCTCTTTCCATGGGATTAAGGTATGGCTCCACACTATGCTTATGCCAAAAAATATAAGCTGTAGACTTTTCAAACTTAAAATGGAATGAAACTATTATCACTTCTGCACTTTGAGCAGAAACAAATACAAATCCCTATAAAAAATAAAGTCACTTTAATTTTATTTTTATTATTATTTATGTATTCAGTACAGGATTTACAGGGTCTCATTATACAGAAGGGACTCATAACAATCCTCTAGCTTTTGGCCTCTCAAGCACTGGGATTACAGGCATGTGCCACCACATCTAGTCTAAACTGTTATCTCAGTGCACTCTGGGAGCAGGGCCCACTTGGCACTCAGGGATTGGGGGAATAGAACCCTGCTCCCTCTGTCTGCATAAGCAGGTGCTTTAGTCTCTTGATCTATCTGGCCAGCCTAAACTCACTTTAAAAAGAAGTGGATTAAAGCTCCTGCTTAGGCAGACAGAGGGTATGGAGGTTTGATCCCCAGCCTGTTGTGCTGGCTAGCCCCGGATTGTGGTGAGACAGTGATTGAGACTGGGCATGGTGGCATGTGCCTGTAATCTAAGCACTTGGGAAACTGAAAACAGGAGAATCACTACAAGTCTGATTTATGTAGTGAGACCCTGTAGACTTTGCGCGCGCGCGCGCGCGCACACACACACACACACACACACACACACACACAATGGCTTATTCCAATGTATCCCTTTAACATCACTGAACCTATCACTTGAAGTGAAAAGAATCCAATTAAATAGATTTCAAAAGATTTGTTGAGCTTTATAATAGTAAGCTTTTTTTATAATTTATTTTTTTATTACTTTTAATAAGAAATAATGTTTAACAATGTGACAGTTTCAAAACACATCCTCCTACTAGTTACACAGAGCCCAGGGTGTAGGTGTTAAAACTTTTCAAATCATTATTGGTACAATCAAATTTCTTCCCATTGAACTAAGAGAAAGCAGCTGTATACATAATCCAATGTCCAATAATCACAGTGGGCTACTGGTAAAACGGGCCAGTTTTACCAGTAAGCTGGTCTATAAACATGGTTTGGTGTCCCTTAGAATAACTGAATTCATTCTGAATTTCAAAACTGAAGTAAGTGCTAAAGGTACAGTTTAGCAGCATGGTGCCTGCCTGGCAAGCCTAATGTCCTGAGTTCAACTCTTGGTATATAAAATAAAATTGAAGTAAATTTACATATAAAGCTTAATATTGAAACATTTTTATTTTGAGAGGTAGTTTTGGAGATGATGTCTTAATCTAATGCAGTTCTCTAAAATTTTCATACAAAATAATCAGAAGTAATGAGAAGGAAGAACTTTTATCTGGGTGAGGCATAATACTTTATTTGACTTGTGTTTAAATATCTGTATTTGGATATTATACAATTTAGGCAACTGAAACACTCTATTTCACATGCTGAAGAAAGAAAATTACCTGAATATATATAAGGCCATATCCCCATTTTTTCACACAAGTAAAAAGAGCCATTGAGTATAATTTTTTTGAACAGAGTATAAATTAAAATTAAAACAAAAAATTACAGGTGATATAGATTTTAATTAGCAAAGTAGTATGAGTTTCACTTTATTTGTTGTAATAGTGTTGTCTTCCAACTAGTTATTAATATTACCAGATGTATGCATGTGAGATTGGAAGAAGGTAAAGAAAGAAATGTATAAGAAATTAAGAAGAAAAAAAGGAGAAACAATTGAAAAAGGAGAGGAAACAAATCAAAGCATTAACTGCTTCTTTCCATAGATCAATAGCAATGCACAGTACAGCAGTCCAAACCATCCTGCTTACACAGATTAATATTCCCCACTCCCTCTCCTGTCCTTCTCAACTCAGTAACTCTTTCCTTTTGAATATGTTCATTCCCTTTACCAGTATCCATTGTACCCTTCAGATTTATAAAGCCTAATTTAGTAAATCTTAAAGCAAACAATAAAAGATATACTTTTTTTCTTTTTTGGTATCAGGAATTGAATTCAGGACTTAGCATTTGCTAGGCAAGCACTATGCCACTGAGCTACATTGCTGGCCTTTTAACACACACTGGATTTATCTCGAATATGAAATCATCAAAAGAACTTGGTCATTGAAAGTAAAGTAACAATAATCATGAACTCTCTCAGGACAAGCTATTGATGCTTGAAAAGAACAAACCTCTAGTACACTCATAACTGAAAAATTCATAGTGGTTTTTGAATCATCTTTGAATCCAAGTCAAAGGTTAAATATGTTACAAACTATTCTTACACTAATCCCATCAACTTTCATCGTACTATTTTATTTACCTGATCCTTAGAACTTTTTGTTCTTCAAACTTTCCTATAGCCCATCAGCATTTGTTATTGATTTCCTGATAATAACATCTTTATGGTATGAGAAGGAAATTTGTGTTGTTTTAATTTCAATCTTTTGAATGACTCAGTGACATTCAACGTTTTCTCTTTTATTTACTTGCCATTTTTAGTTCTTTATCTGAGAAGTGTCTGTTTATTTCAGATGCCCTTTTTGGACTGGGTCTTTAAATGTGCGTGTGTATGTCTGATTTTTTTGCAGCAATTTACATATTTTAGGTAATATTTGAGAACAGCTGGAAATTTTTTCCCCAATCTATGGGTTTTCTTCACTCTGTGGATGTTTTCTCTTGCTGTGCAAGATGTGACAGCCCAGCTAATGAATGTTTGGGATTTCCTGTAAGATTGGGGTTTTGTTTATATGCTCTTTGCCTACACTTTGTCACCAAGAATTTTACCTATCCTCTTTTCCAACACAGACTTTATGTTTTCCATTTTAATGTTTAAAACTTTGAACCATTTTGATTTCACTTAAATACATAAAAACATGGGCCTAGTTTTAGCCTTCACTACTGTGGAAAAACCATTTTCCAGCGACATATATATATATATATATATATATATATATATATATATATATATATATCAATCCACTGTAATAAAATATATATATTTTCCATATCTATAGCTATATATTTGTAGAATATATTTATTGGGGGGAAAGAAAGCTCCTATCCAAGAGAGGGACAGAAGGGGGACCCCAAGTGGGTGGTCTCAGGAAGCTATATCTTCCAGGGACTTTTATAGAGTAAAACCATGCAGTGAGGTGGGTCTAAGGTGGGGGAGAACATGGGAACTCACTTAGGTGGGCATGAAGTGGGACAAAACTATGGTCAACCAAAGAGATTACAACCACCATTGCTTAGGTAAAATTAATTAAATCCAGTACCAAATGAGGAAGTGAGTCACATAGCAAGCGGGCATGAATAAATATGGGTCAGGGTCTTTTCCTCTTAGAGGTTGGGTTAGTGACTCATTTGGACTTTTTCAAGGTGACTGATAACAATTTAGAATATCAATCACTGATGCCCATCCCTAGGGAAGAATGTAGCTGTGTTGGCTTCCTCTTGTCTTGAGATCTGTCCCATAGGAGTGTGTCTGCCTCTTCCAAATTGTAAAGTCACCTTGTCTTCAGCAAGTTATTGAAGATAATATTTTTCTTCCAGTGAAGGGGTTTGGCCACTTTGTCAAATATAAGGTGGCTTAATGTGTTTCTTTTTTCTTTCTTCCTGGAACTGGGGATTGAACTCAGGACCTCGTACTTGCCAGGAAGGCACTTGTGTCCCTGAGCTATCTCCCCAGCCCAGCTTAATGTGTTTCCAAATCTTCTAACCTGATCCATGGGTCTATTCTTTGCTAATACCCTGCTGTTTTTATTACAGTGGATTTGTAGTATAATTTTTCCATTCTAAAGAGAAATAATAAAAGCAGCAATACAATATTTCAAAATAATATAGGACAGTAAGTAGTACATAATGGTTAGTACATTTCTTATTATCATAAAAGTAGTTGCTCATATTATGAGATATAAGCATAATTTCCATTTTCAATGAATAGAAATAAGTAGTATAGCTAACTTAACTAAAATATACATATTTTTTCATTTTCCTCCCTTTTCTTTCTCCCATCCCAGTTTCTGCCTTTTTCAAAAGTTTTTCCCATTGCCCAAAATCCATTACGCTATTTCTTTCTCATTAAAATAAAAAATATCCATTATACATTCTGGATTTTATTTATTGTTTCTTATACTAGAGAGACAGTATGTTTACACATGCAAGACTTATTTCACTTATGAGTATGGTCTCAAATTGCATCCATTTTCCCATAAAGCCTCAGTATATTCTTCTTCTCTGTAGTTGAGTTGTCCTTCTTTGTATAAAAATATATCTTTTTATCCATTCCATGGTTGATGAACATTTGAGTTGTTTCTAAGATTTACATATTATAAACTGTGCTGCTCTTAACATGATAGACATATATAGCTGTGGTATGATGCTTTTAATTCTTCCAGAAAAAGTTGCATTGAATGAGACCTTTAATCCTAGTTTTTAAGCAATTTCTGCACTCATTTCTAAGATGGTTTTAATAGTCTGCATTTCCCCCAACACAGAATAAGAGTTGCTTTTTGTCTGCAGCCCTACCTGCATTGATCATTGGTTGATTTTTGGATGATAGCCATTCTTTCTGGGTTGAGATGAAATCTCAGTGTAGTTTTAATATGCATGTCTCATTTTTTTAAAAAAATGTCTTTAGTATGGGGTGTACAGGGACTTACTACATAGATCAGACTCAGTGATTCTCCTGTTTTCAGCCTCCCAAGTGCTGGGATTACAGGTGTGCATGACCATGCCCAGTCTTTCATGTTTCAAATTACCAGTGATGTTGGACACTTTTTCATCTAGCTACTTGTGATTTGTATTTCATCTGACAAGTGCATATTCATCTCAAATGACCATTTTTTAAAATCAGGTCTTTGATTTTGGGGGTTTGATTCTTTTAAATTATTTAAATGTCCTAGATAGAAGTCTTTTGGCTCAGGGATAACTGGCAAAATTTTTCCCACTCTGTGGATTGTCTTTTCAATCTGTTGTGTTTCTTTTGATGTGCAAAAACTTTAACAAGATGATCTATTTCACTTGTAGATTCTTTGGAGTTCTGTGCAGTTTGGGTTTTGTTCAAGAAGTCGGTGCCTAGAAATATGTCTTCAAGATTTTTATCTAATTCCTCTTTCCATGAATTCAGTGTTATTTCAATATTTAGATCTTTGATCCATTTTAACTGAGGTTTAGTGAGTGGTGATAGACATGAGTGTAGTTTTAGTTTTTGGCATGGAGACAGCCATTTCTTTCTAGCATCATTTATTAAAAAGGCTATCTTTCTTCTGGTGGTATATCTGGCCCTTTGTCAAAGTTGGCTGAGTGGCTGTAGTTGTGACTGTATCTTCCAGTCTGTTCCAGTGATGTTCAGGTTTGACTTTTTCCTAGCATCATGTTGGTTTTATCACAGTAGCTTTGTAGTGTGATTTCAAGTCAGGGACTGTTATACTTTTGGCCTTGCCTTTGTTGCCCAGGAATGCTTTCACTGTTCTCATCTGCTTACAAATGAATTTTAGGAATGTTTTCTGCAGTTCTACAAGGGATGGTAATTATATCTTGATCAGGATTTCAATAAGTCGGTATAACAATTTTGGGAGTAGGGCCATTTTCATTATTAGTTGTTAGTATCTGGAAGGAAGGAATATCTTTCCATTTCTGATATGTGCTTTGATTTCCTTCTACAGAATAATTTTTAACATAGAGTTTTTTTTTTTTTTTTTTTTTTACTTCCTTTTAAAAATTTGATTCCAAGCTATTTCAAATTTTTGGAATGCTATTGCGAAGGGCAGTTTCCCTAATTTTCCTATTTGTTGTGTACAGGACTGTTACTGATTTTTATGTGTTGACTTTGTATCCAGCTATGCTGCTGAATTTGGTTATTAATTGGTGGAGCTTTTGGGGTCTCCTATGTAGAGTATCATGTCACCTGTGAATAAAACCTTAATGTGTTACTTTCCTATCTATATTTTTGTGTATTGCCTGATGGTTCTAGCTAAGATTCTAGAACTATAGTCAATAGGAGCGGTGATAGTGCATATCTTTGCTATTTCTGATTTTAGAGAGAAATATTTCAGTTTGGCCATTTTGTATGATGGTTACTGATTTACCATAGATGGCTTTTATCAGGTTAAGGTAAAGAAAGACCAACTATCTTGATTTTCTGGAAGAGAATCTGAGTGCTGAGTGAATGAGTGTGCTATTTTTCAAAAGCCTTTTTCTGAATTCATTGAGATGACTGTATGACTTTTGTCTTTGCTTCTGTTGACATGGTGTATTACATTTATTGATTTGTGAATGTTGAAGCATTTCTGTGTTCCTGTGATGAATCCCAACTGGTCATAGCATATAATCTTTTTGATGATTTGTTAGTATCTTATAGAGGATTTTTTTTTTTTTTAAGGGTCTCACTACTGAGTCATAGTGATCCTCCTGTTTGTACCTCCCAAGTGCTGGGATTACAGACGTGAGCCACCACGCCCAGTCTACATTGCCAGCTCAGAGCACTCTAGAGTGGGGCTGGAGCGCCATGAGGGGCCAGGAACCGAATCCTGGCCCCTGCACTTCCTCTAAGCAAGTGCTAAATCTGCTGAGCTATACTGCCGGCCCTTAGAGGATTTTTATATCTAGGTTAATTGCACAGATTGGCCTACAGTTCTTTTTTGGTTGGGTCTTTCTCTGCTTTTGGTATCATAGTAACACTTGCCTCCAGGAGTGGGATAGGTAAAAGTGCTTCCCTTTCCATTTTCTTAAGAGTTTGAGGAGTACTGGCATTAAATCTTCTCTAAATTTTGTACAGGGGGCCTGGCAAGATGGGTCAGTGGCCTAAAGTGCCTGCTTAGGAAAGCTTAGGCGGCTTCAGGGACCGTGGTTCAATCCCTGGCACCACATGCTGCGCCAGCCCTGCCCTCAGGGCAGGCTGAGCCGGCCATAAAAATAAATAAACAAACAAAAGCTCTGAAACAAGAAAAAAAATTTTTTTGTACAGAATAAGCAGTGAATCCATCAGTATTTGGACTTCATTATGGCTGACCTTATCAGATATAAAAGTTACATGTTTTGTTGTATAGGTCTTGCTTTAACTTGGCCTTAACTATCCAGCAGAAAAGTTTAACCATGAGGCATAAAAAGTAAAGCCAGATTAGTATGCTGAGCTGTATGGCTCAAGTCAACAGCTTCCAACATTGCCTGTTCTGCTGATAACCTACTACTATTATGGAATACTGGATTATACATACAACTACTTTCTCTTAGTTCAATGAGAATATTTGTACCAACAGTGTTTAGAAAAGTTATGCCTGCATCTTGTACTCTGAACAACTACTATGAAGACAACAATATGCATTGTGCTAATTATAGTGACTGTCTTACTAACATGTTTTGAAACTGTGTCATTGCTATTTATTAAAAGTAATACAATTAAAAAAGTTTTTAGTTATATTTTAAATGTCACTAACTGACATCGGCCTAGTCAAAACTTATGTATTTTCTTGCTTTAGCCTTGATAATTCATACATATCTCAGAATTTGTCCTTTTCTTCTGTGTTTTCCATCAGAAGAGGGTAAAGATTTTTCAAATAAGTATTGCTATTGTTCTGTATTTCCTCAGAATCTGTAGCAATTTCACATTTTTCATTCCTCAGTGCATGAGTTGGAGTCTTCCTTCTGCTATTTTGATGAGGTTGGATAAGAACTCATCAATTTTATTGTTTTCAAAGAATTTACTCTTTATTAATTCTTTTTACTGCTGCCTTAGTTTCCACTGTTAACTTATGTCTTGATCTTTATAATTTTCTTCCTTGTATGGGCTTTAGCCTTGTCTTGTTCTTCTTTTATTAGGAGCCTGAGGTGTAACATTAGGTTTTTATTTATGCCAATGCTGTTTTCTTGATGTGAGAATTCACTGTTATAAATTTCCTAAGACTGCTTACATTACATCCCATAAGTTATGGTATGCTGGATATACTTTCTCATACAGTAGTAATTTCTTTCTCAATTTCATCTGTGTCCCACTGGTTTTTTTTTTTTTTTTTTTCTTTTTTAAAGAATTTTATTTTTATTTTTCTTGTTTTAGAACTTTTATTTTTATGGCCGGCTCAGCCTGCCCTCAGGGCAGGGCTGGCGCAGCATGTGGTGCCGGGAATCTAACCTTGGTCCCTGTAGCCGCCTAAGCTTTCCTAAGCAGGCGCTTTAGACCACTGAGCCATCCTGCCAGGCCCCAGATAATCGCTTTTTTAAAAGGTCTGTTGCCTGTTACCTAATAGAGAAATGATTTTTGTTGCATAAAATTCTCTTTGGCCACATGTACATAAATTGTATTTTTGTACAGGAAGTTAGCTATTCATTTTTACAAATGAACAAGTTAAAACTTAAAAAGCTTCTTCCTGGATGATGCCACTAGAACACAGCTCCAACATTGTGCTCTTTCTCCTTTCGTTGTAGTCAGCATCGAGCTGTGAAGGCCACTGACCGAGTGTGAGCACCAAGGAAGAGGAAGGTCCCACCTCAGGGAGCTCCTTAATGGAGCAGCTGCTCAGGACCCCCAGACCACACCCGACGTGGTCCTCATTTCAATTCAAAGCGACTAAATACAGTGGGAATGGTTCAGGACAGGGCATGAAGTGCCTGGCTTGAGATCCGACCCTGCTAGACCAGGACAACTTCGCAAAGCGTAAGTGAAGAGGTTCAAGTCCATCGAGAAAATGTCCTCATGTACTGTTTGTGTTGTTACTATTCCAAGAAGGAAAAGTAAATAAATCTCCACAGACATCCAGGCTTGAGAAGTGCTTGACGCAGGAGCTCCCTCAGCTCTTTACAAAATAATCTGAGAGAATTATCTTGGCTCTAGCTGATGCAACCTCAGGGCTGAGGCAGATAAACTTTGGAACAAAACACACCCTTTGAACAAACTGTCGATATTTTTATGGGAATTTTCACAAAGGTGTTCAACAGAAGGGTCTTGACTATCAGAAGAGACTTTGGACTTTTCAGCAGTGCTGGGACTGTTAAGACTTGGGCAACTTAGAGATGAAGCAAATATACTTTGCCTAAAAGAATGTATATGAATATTTTTGAGGTCCAGGGCAGGGTGTTGTTCATATCAAGAATGTCCCCCAAAAAGGCCTCATATGCTCATATGAAGGACTTTTCTGAAAGGTTGGTTGGATGATGAATTTCTAGCTGAGACTGCTGTTAGGAAGTGCGCTGGACAAAGCAGGTAACTGCAGACGAGACTGGCAAGGGTGTACTTCTCCTCCTAGATCCTCATTTCTTCACTTCCTGGCCACGGTAACGCATCAAAAGAGCATCTTCCTTTGCCAGGCTCCTCTGCCATGCTGTTTCTGCATCTCAAGTCTCACCGGCCCGCTCCACGATGTCAGATTCTGCTCGAGGCTGGCGCAGCGTCGGCGACCGAGCACCGCCCGGGTCGGGGCCAGAGGCTCCTCCTTCGCACGCTTGGGCCCATCATCCCGATGGCCTCGACGCTCCGGGGTGGGCCGAGCCGCCTGGAAAGATCGCTCCTGCGACGCGCGGTGAAGCTCAAGGTCCTGAATGAAGCGCCGCGCGAGGTGCGAAGACCGGAAGTACTTTGTGAGGAAACGCTCCCTGAGAGACAGCGAGAAGCCGCGGCCCGGGGCGCGCGGCATGTGCCCCACTGGTTGTTTAGAAAGGTATTATTTAATGTTGATGTGTTCATAGAGCTTTTGCCGTTTCTTTTGACATTAACTTTCAATGTCACAGGTTTAGCTTTGATCTGATATTTCTTTGCTGCGCTTTTATCTAGTTCACCTGTTCATTGTGACAATGGGGTTTTATGGTCTGCCAACTGTTACTGCCCATTTGATTTTCATGTTTATTAATAACTGTCATATATTTGGGTGCTCATGTATTTGGTGAATACATATTATCTCTTTCTCCTGAAGTTTTCCCTTCACTAGTATGTAGTGACCTTCATCTCTTTTGATCAATGTTGGTTTGAAGAATGTCCAGAAACAAAATAGCTATCACTGCTTTTTTTTCTTGGTTCCTGATACATGGAAGATTGTTTTCCACCCTTTGATTTTCAGTCTATGATTTTCTTTTTGAGTTAAATGTGTTTATTTTATACAGTACATTCTTGGATCTTGTTTCTTTATTCATTCTATGAGTATGTTTCCTTTGGTAAATTGAGACCATTTACATTGATGGTTACAACTGCTATGTATTTGCTTATCTTTGTCATGATGTTTTCCTATTTTCTCTGCTTTTCCATGTTTAACTGCTTGTCTTGCCAGGTGGTATTTTTTTCTGTTGTTATTCTTGCAATTGCACTTATATTTATCTCTGCCTAGAATATTTTTCAGGAGGTTTGGTTTAATGATTATAAATTTCTACATTGATTCCTTGTAATGGAAGTAACTTATTAGTTTTGAAAGACTGTTTGCAGGGTGCATCAATATAGGTTGAAAGTTGTTTTCTTTCAGGAATTGGAATGTTTTGTTCCAAGGTCTTCTTTGGTTGAGGGTTTGTGTTGAGAAGTCTGCAGTGAGTCTGATGCATTTTCCACTATAGGTGGTCTGTTTCTTTTCTTCAAAGCTCTTAACACTGTTCTTGTGTGAATTTTGATTTGAGATATTGGTCTGTAGTTCTCTTCTTTTAGTTGAATCCTTCTCAGATTTTGGAATTAGGGTAACACTCACTTCTAAGAATGACTTTTATCAATCTTATGTTATTCTTCTTTGCATCATCTAGCAGCTGTTGTATTGGTTTTCCATGGCCTGTAGGCACTTTTGTGAAAATTTTGTTTTTAGGATCATTAACCACAACCCTGTTTACTATATTGACATTGTATCCTCACTATGGTTCATTCTGCTGTATATATGTTGAACAGAACTTTTAATTTTCCAGATGATTGAATGCTTCATGGATTTATTTTTTCCCTACATTGGGTAATCATTGTTTCTATCATTTTCTTAAATGCCTCTATTTTTTATATGTATCTTTTTATATTCAATAATGATGTCCTTTATGGCCATCATCTGTTATTTGACAAATTATTTCTGATTTTTCTCTAAACCTCATTAATTTGCTTTATTAATTCCATCATTACCACTTCAAAGAGTCTAGGTGGCTGGCTTTCAAATTGCTCCTCCTCATAGCTTACTGGTTTGCCTTTGGCTATCTGAAGTCTGGGGTTACATCTTGTTACTGTGTTTTCTTATTTTCTTTTTCAGTGTAATTTCTGCATTGATGTCAGCTTTCAAATCATTTATGGTAGGCCTTAAGAAATGACTGCTTTTCAAAGAGATCTTGAAGATGTAGCTGGCTTTTTGGTTTTGATTCTGTTGCAAGATATACCTCTTCAATTTGTTGGGAATGAGAAGTTGCTTCCTATTTGGCCTAGGAGGTAGTTCTCTGCCACTAGCCTATAGTATGGTTTATGACTCTCATGCAATATGTCTTGGATACAAGGAAGAAAAACTATTATTAGAACAATTATGTAATACTGGGTAAAGTATTATAGTCAGTAGTAGCAACAGTATTAAACATATCGTAGAAAATGACAAATTGTAGTAACTATAAATTTGCAATATAACAGAATTTAAAGTTATAAACTATATGAACAGAATTTATAGTTATAAAACAAAATATAAAACATACCAGAAATTAGTACAGTAAATATTCCCTCAATGTGGTGATTTTACACTCGAGAGAAAATTTAAAAGGAATGGGGAGGAATAGAGATACAGAAGACAAGGGGATTAGAAGCCAGGCTGCAGGACATAGGATGATTATACAATCTTTTTGAACTGGTGAAGAAACAGGTGGGAGGGAAATAAGGAAGAAATGAAACAGAACCGAAATTAAAACAGTATAAAGAATGTTCTTACTTATACAAAATTAAAACCATCAAGAAAAGTAGACATTAAATGAAAATTAAAAAGCAATAAGCATAAAAAAGTATTTTGAAAAAGTCCACTTATGGGGCATGTCTTTGCTATCACTGGCTAATGGGGAGTGGGAGTGATAAGAGTGCCCAGACCCATAATAATACCAGCAAGCCAGCACTAGAGTTATGATAGTCCTCAATAATCCCAGCAAACCTGGGTCTTTAGTTCCACTGAAGTTCAGGTGGTTTCGGGTTTCTGACTCTGCTGGGACTTGAGTTGTTCAGTCTGCAACATTCTGAATGTCATTGGCTGGAACTCAGTTCCCTGCCAGCTTGGACTTAGCTCGCTAGTTTACTGTTCACTTCAACTTGGTTGTGCCTCATTCTCACATTTGGAACTACTAAATGGAGCAAATTTTGAAGCTATTTTTAGTTCTGTACTTTGTCAGCCCCTTTGCAAAGATGGCTATAGGCCAATTGGCATCTTCTGTGGGTGTGAATGTGTGTGTCTGAACTCACCAGCCACTATAGTCCCAAGTGTCCATTGATCTGTTTCACTGGTGAATTTCTGGAGGACTCTGGGCTTGCCAGTAGTCATCATGGTCGTATAATTTCCAACTGTACTTCCTATGCTACAAGCTGGGGTTAAGGGGAAACTGCCACTTGCCACCTTCTTCCTGTTTTGTGGTCCCTCTCTTTGCTCTCCTCATGACTCTAATTCTCTCTTTTTTTTCAATTCTTTTATTGTTTAAATTTAACAATGGTTATATTACATATTTTCATCATCGGATCAGTTTAGATTAATACATATAGGTA
>PVJA010017453.1:0-41708 GCA_004027025.1 Myocastor coypus | reverse complement strand
GCACCACATGCTGCGCCAGCCCTGCCCTCGGGGTGGGCTGAGCCGGCCATAAAATGAGTGAATAAACAAATAAAGGTTCTGAAACAAGAAAAAAATAAATAAAATAAAATTTTTTTTCTAAAGTATGAATTTGTTACAGGGCTATTACACTGTCCTTCTCAAAGGAGATCATAAAGTTTATTTCCATTTACACTGTTCACACATATTCAAACTAAAAACAAGCTTTACTCTATTCAACATTTTGTTTAATCTATTAATTTGATCATAAAGATATTTTAATATTACTAAATATATCAAGAATCACATTGGTAAATATTGTGTAACTGAGTCTTCTTTACACCTGGAGATGAAGACCGCTTGGTGATTGCCGTTGGTATTGCTGCTTCAGATGTTAGTTCTGCTGACTAATATTTTCTTTGTAATGTTTACATGTCTATTTGACATCTGTAAATCTACTTCTCGTGTGATCTTTATTCGTCTTGTTGCTACATTTCTACCAGTCACCTAACATGAGCTAAAGTCTGTGTCTTCTTTTGAAAAGTCTATTCCTAAAAAGTTTTTTGAAAGAAACTAAATTTTAGTTATCTTGATAAATTATAGTTTGTCCTTCTGGATAGATGCATGCTAATTCTTTGTGTAAACATGTTCCTCATTGAAATTTTCCTGAACTGTGGTTGTCTGTGGAAAATTGTTTTTTGTTACATTCTTCACAAAAATTTTCAAATCAGTTGGAACCAGGTGATGGCGTCTTGTGTAAGTGTTCTATAGTAAACGTGTTCTCATATTCATTTTATTTTTGTATGCTTTCTATTTTTTCACAAGTATAACAAGAAATATTTGCATTTCTTTCAAAGTACCAAGCTTAGTTTGATCCTCCCCTGGCCATGTTTTATATTTCAATATTTTCTGATCTAATTGTTATTTTCTCATTTGTCTTACTGTTTTAAAAATTTGAGCACCTGAAACATTAAAATTGCTTTCTCCCTTAACATATACATATCAGATTAGAGAGTTCTGATCTCCTCCTCAAAGACATTTTAGCTGAATCTCAGAGACATTTGCATTACTCTTTACTTCTGAAAATTTAATAATTTCATTATAATTTCCTTTCAACACATGGATTATTCAAAATTTCTTTTATTTCTGAAATAAAAAATTATTGAGGATTTTTGCTATTGATGTCTAATTTCACTGCACTTCACCAGGGAATGTGATCCATGTAAACCTGCTTTGTGAACTTATACTTTTTACTTTTTTTATGGTACTGAGGCACTGTACCACTTTTGAACAGACTTTTGAAATGTTCCTTGTAAGTCTGAAAGGAATGTGTGTGTTTAAAGCCACTATGGAGAATAAATGATTAATGTTCATTGTGTTTTGAATCCCACATCCTTGTGTATTTTCAAAAGTAACTTTCAACCTTCTATTACAAAAATTCTCATTCAACTACAAAACTGAACAAATTTTTATGGTTAACTGTACAATTTACCATATTTTATCACAACTTGTTTATGTCTCCATTCTCTAATCTACCTTTGTACTATACATATTCACAGTCCTCGCTACAGTTTTTTTTAACTTTTAATATTTTAACTACTCTAGTTCTACTGCATGATTACATAAGCTTTAAAAGTATTTTGTCAATATTTTTATAAAATACACTGAGATTTTTAAGGAGTCTCCAGATGGCTGACACTGACAACAGTTCTACAAAGCACTGTACATGGTTTCAAAGTAAATCCTGAGGGGATTTGACTAACTTTGGGAGGTACAAAAGTTACATGTTCTGTTATGTAGGTCTTGCTTTAACTTGCCCTTAACCAACCAGCAGAAAACTTTAAACACAAGTCATAAAATATAAAGCCAGATTAATATGCTGAGCTGTAAAAGGCTTGAATCAGCAGCTTCTGACACTGCCAGTTCTGCCAGTAACCCACTGTGACTATGGAGTATTGGACTATGGAATATGGAAAGTAGTATACAACTACTTTCTTTCTTTCTTTCTTTCTTTCTTTTTTTTTTTTTTTTGGCTTTTTGAGACAGGGGGTCTCACTATGCAGTTCAGGCTGGCCTTGAGCTCACTTTTTTAAGCCCAGACTGGTCTCAAACTCATACCAATCATCCTGCCTCAGTCTCCCAAGTGCTGGGATTACAGGCATGCGCCACCACGTCTGGCTACAACTACTTTCTTAGTTAATGAGAAGAAATTTTTTGTACCAACAATGATTAGAAGAATTATCATGTATACATCCTCTGCTCTGTATAATTACTGCAAGGATAACAATATGTATTGAATCAATTATTGGGAATGTACTATTAACATGTTTTGAAACTGTTGCATTGTTATTTCTTAGTAAAAGTAATAAAAAATAAAATACACTGAGAGTTTAATTAAAAGAAGACACCCTTCTCTATAAAATATCAAGTTTCTCTACCTATAATAAAGGCATACCTTCCCACTAAATTAGGTTTTGTTTCCTACAGTTCATCAGTGTGCAGAATCTGTTAGATTTACATCTAAAAATGTCTTATGTTGACTGTTCTTAAGTGCTATTTTAAAAAATTTCATTATCCACTCATATTTCACAAATGAAAGGAATTAAATCTAATTTCATGTGTTAAAACAAAGTATGTACACTTGTCAAGTTTATTTTTAAATTTTTTTAGCATTTTGGAGGTTTGGAGATTTTGTAAAAAGTCATATCAACTTCAAATAAGGACACTTTCATTTCCTCCTTTGCAGTTAGTTTTTTTCTTCTTCATAGATTCCTTCCTCTCACCCTATCCCTTCTCTCCCCTCCTTACCCTCCCTTCCCTCTCATCTCTTCTGTTCCCCTTCTCCTCTTTCTATTTCTCCTCCTTTTTTCCTCTCTCTCTGTCTGTTTCTCTCTTTCTTGCTGTTTCTCTGTGTCTGTGTCTGTGTCTGTCTGTCTGTCTGTCTGTCTGTCTCTCTCTCTCTCTCTCTCTCTCTCTCCCTCCCTCTCTCCCTTCCTCCCTCCCTCCCTCCCTTCCCACCTTCCCCTCTTCCTCTTATTTTGCTGGCCAATGCTTCTAAGGCAATGTCCAGTATGTGTGTAGAACTGGTAAAAATGGACAAAGACATGGCTGTTTGCTCCCAATCGTAAAGAGAAATCATTCTGTCTTTCATCATTAAGTGAGCTGTAGCCACTTTATCAGCGAGGAGCACTCTTCTATTTCTTGCGCACTGAGAATTTCTCTCAAAGTGTATAAGTGTATTATGCTTCTTCTTTGTCAATTATAGCAATAACATATTTTTCATCTTTTGACTACCGACATGGCAGGTAACATTGGTTCAATACAGACAAAGAACCAGCCTTACATTCATGCTTAAAATTCAATGGGTTATATTGATATTTTTGTTTTAATAATCTGATCACTTGGTAAGCTCACAAGTTATCATTTTCCTTCTATGCATTATGGTTCCAACTTCAGTTCAATTTTCAAAGGTTTCACTGTGTTATTCTCCCCACTGGAGCTTTGAGCCCCAACTTCCTCCTGCAGTCTGTGTCTTCTCTTTCCTTGCTGGATCCTATTCTTGCTCCAATTATTGTTTACACTAAGATCTCAGTTCATGTAATAAACACTTATATCTATCTATATTTTAAATAGATATAAGTAGATAATATAAATATAAGTCGTATAATGCGAGTTGTGGTAGAAAAATAGAGTGAATGTTTCATTTCACGTCGTTATTATGGTAAAAGACACATGGTCATTGACACTCTTGGCTTCAAAGACACTGTTTGATTTTTTGCCATGTTCTGAAGCAGTTCTGGAATTTTGTTTCGTAAGTGTCTTTATCAGTTATGATCAAAGGATATAAACACAGTAAAGGCTGCTGCCAAGTCCTATCCGAAGAGAAGCAGGTTCATAAGCACTGCACAGAGCATCGTTATCCATCGTGTTGGCCAGGTGCAGCACGGAAACACACCTCCTGCTGCAGTCAGAATAGTCACGAAAGGTAAATATTTTTGATCAACTCAGGACACTGAGGCAACCACAACAGCAACTAAAAATGAGAAAAGAACTTACAGAATTACCTCATAAAACAGCAAGAACAATGGATGCATTCAGAGAGGGTGGGTATTGTGAGGGGGATTCATGGGAATGGTTTTTATTGTAATACTTTCTAAATTGCAACATTTCTCAGTTTTAACGGCCACTTAAATGTTTCTTCGAAGAGCACTGCACACAAGTTTTATGAGATATACCCAGAGATATATGCTGCAGTATTATTTAAAATGCTGAAAAATTCGTGTTGTGTGGAGTAACCATTAATAACAAATCTATCGATTTTGATAGGATATAACAAATATACCAGATAGACAAATATGTAGGTAGGCAGATCAATCATACAAGTATAATGCTAACTTCATAAAAAGCTATTAAATCAACTTCATATGTAGCAAATTGATCTTTTATAAATAAAAACAGACATTTTTTAGGAATAGAAAAACCAAAATTTTATTGGTTTAATATTTATATAAGCATATTTAAAACAACATGTATTTATATAGTAATGCATGACATACATACACCGAATTTGTGATAGCAAGTGACACTGAAGAAAGAATGGTTATAGGATACAGCAAACCGACTTATACTTTAATGCATTACTTCTTGTTTTTATCAAAACTTTAAAACTAAATTATAAATTATAAATAATAATTCAAAGTTATAGAGACATTTTTGTGTCTTCCTTGTGATTTTAAACTTTTCAAAAAACATAAAAGCAATTAAACTAACTACTTTATTGGAAATCTCACTTCTTTTTCTTTTGATTATTGCCAGGTCAGCCTACCCTGGGTGGGGGGGGGGCTGCCACAGCATGTGGTGCTGGAGATCGAACTGTGGTCCCTGCGGTTGTCCAAGCTCTCCTAAGCAGCCACTTTAGACCACTGAACCATCTCTCTGGCCCCAAACAAACTACTTTATTGTGGGCACACACTATATGACCAATCATTAATGTACAATATTTCTTTTCTATGAAGCATCTGGCAAAAGTAGAACACAAATCTCATCATGAACAGAAGAAAAATTATGGCAACGTGGGCACAGTCACATGGTCATCCTTCTTCCTGCTTGTATTTCAACTACATTTGAAAGATATTAACTTAGCATTTCACTAGGAAACCCACGTACAAAGCAGATATGCCTCAAGCACAAGTGACTAGAGCGCCATTATGGAGCTTGAAACCTGACACTCTTTCCATCTACAATTCTTCTTTCCCTGTTTAGTGGGGATAACAACACTTGTCCTCATGGCTTTGTCACAAGAATCAAATGTGACACAGAAAAGATGTATCAGGAGTCAATCAGAACTGACAGGAGTCAGTTCTGTTCCTATTCTCCCTACGTGCACACCCACTTGCTAGGGAACGCTTGGTAATATCTGGATCTTTCTCTTCACGATTTTTATGCATTTAGTACAGGGTCTACAGGGTCTCTACATATGTCAGACTCATTGTGATCCTTGTTTTCAGCCTCCCAAGGCCTGGGATCACAGGTGTGTGCCACCGCACCCAGTCTTGCATCTTTCTCTTTATTGTCAATACCATAAGCTCACATCACTCAATTCAGGTAGGTAGATGCCAGCGATGATGCATGAAACCTGTGGTTCTCAAGGCAGCCTTCCATAGTATACAATTCTCTGATCCAAAACATGAGTAGTACTGAAGTTGAAAACTTCTTATGTAGAACTCAGTGTTTTCCTCACTTTCTTTGTCACTGAAAACGACATAATAACCAACACCGGCAAATTAAATGATTCATAATTTTGCTTTGGCCCACAGTGTGCAGAAATTTGAATCCATATTCCACTGGCTCCAAGGCAAGGCTACATGGAAGAGACAAAAAGGAAGAAGAGCTTCTTGTGGCACGGTGTAGGGGAGTAAGAGAGTGAGTCAAAGAGGAACCAGCAAGGGAGACGGGTCCATGTCAATTCCCAGATGACCCACCTCTCTGAAAAGCCCCCCAGCTGCTAGCAGCCAGTTAACTGTAAGCCTCCATAATACAATGATCCTCTAAATATCCCACCTATGAATACATTTAATTCAATCTTTCATGACCATTTTGTCTTTGAGGATGAACCAGACATCTCATGGTACTAGCTTTGGTGCATACAGTAGATCAAGACACAGTGTAATGTTTTCATGAATCTGCTTTCCTATTAGATAGCAGGGAGCAGCAATGTCCGCTATATTTTTTCACGGATCTCAGGAAGAAACTAATGAATGAAGCCCTTCAGAAGTGCTTCAGAAGGTGGCAGAACTGATGGGATAAGTGTAAGTGAAGTGAGGCTGAGCACTTTGCGGGAGATCAATGGAAAAATGTAATAAATTTTCAAAATTTTAATCTTAACTGTGTATTTTGATCATACTTCATAAATATAAGACATTACTATTGTAACATTATATAGTGCTTATTATCTTTGGATAAAGCTCAGGCTTATCCATGTGGATCAGTCCTTTGAAAAAAAAATGTATAAAATAACAATCACAGGGGCTGTGGATACAGCTCTAGGGTATAAACTCCTGCCTGGTAAGTGCAAGGTTCTGAGTTCGGTTCTTGGTGCCTAAATCATCATCATCACCATCATCATCATCATCACAAAATAGTGAAAAAATATTGACTCCCAGGTAATGCCATCAAGTAATTCCCATCAACTTTGCTATGTTTTCACCAAATGGTACATGAGGCTGTGACAAAGTTCATCTCTCTAGTGAAAGAAACTCACTGTCCTTGAAATCTCTTATTTTGTAAAGAAAATGACTCATGTTCTTCAAGAGAAAACATACTTTATTTTCTCATAAAGAGCTTTAAAAACACTGATGCTCTTTGAAAATAAATCATATGTTGCCTTGAATCTAAAAAGCAGAGATAAGTTGGGCGTGGTGGCGCATGCCTGTAATCCCAGCACTTGGGAGGCTGAGGCAGGAGGATTGGTGAGAGTTCAAGACCAGCCTGGGCTACAAAACTGAGCTCAAGGCCAGCCTGAACTGTACACCAAGGCCCTGTCTCAAAAAAATAAAATAAAATAAAATAAAAAATAAATAAATAAATAAATAAATAAATAAATAAATAAAAAGCAGAGGTATAGGAAGATGTTCATGTAACATATATCCTGTATATATTCTGCCTCAACCTGCCATAGTGCCATGGTTATAGACATGTGCACAGCTGATAAGTATTAATTATGTAAATTCATAATCCAAAGATGGCCATTTAAAAATTTATGTATGTTATTTAATTGAAAATAACCCTTTACAATCACCTTTTGGATTATTCCAAATTTGCTCAAAATGTTATTTCTCCTAAAAATTTTACATGAGAATAAATACTCCCTATTTTAAATGAATGTTATGTTGCACACTTTCCTGAAAGCAGGAAGATCACGCTGCACCACTCGAGTGACAGCTGAACGCATTTTGCTTTTAAAACACCAATCATTCTGCTTTGGACTTCAGCAAGAGGGAGATAATTTTAGCAATTTCTATATGTAAAGTTTTAAAATTAAAAAATGTTTTAAAATTATGGTTTTTTTCAACATGGCTTTGTTTGATAAAATTGAAGATTTTGACAAAGCATTTAAGTGACTCTACCAGGGAGTAAGGACTTGGAAAGCCAGAATTTTTTTAAGGAATAAGAAAGCCTATATTTTTACATGTTAAGCCAAGAAAGTAAAAACATGGCTTGTATTCTGAGATACACCAAAGGAATGAGACGTTAGAAGAAATGTTACCACCAAAGAATATGACTGGAAAATAACAGAAATTCTTTAGATTCTTTTATCTCGTGTGTGTGTGTGTGTGTGTGTGTGTGTGTGTGTGTGTGTGTGTGTGTAAGAAGCCTAAGAAATTTCACATTTAGAATTTCTAGGTCACTTCTATCATCTCTTGTAACTCAGTATCTTCTCCTAAACAACACCCTGGAAAAGAGATCCTGTAGATAATGTGCACAATCAACAGTTCTTGAAATCCAGTTGCTTGAAACTAACCCTTTACAGATATCTGTTGGATAACTCCTCTTCCCTAATAACTAACTTTTCTTCAAATATCCAACATGGCTCTCTGTAAGAAAACTTTCCTATTTGAAAAATGGCTTTCATCAATTTATACTTAAATGTTGAAAGCAGGGCTTTCTGTTTTCTTCATCTTACCTCAACCAAGGAGCTAAGAAAACATTTTTATGTTTGTCTCTGTGTCAGTCCTGGTTGCTGAAATGCCACGCTCAACACCCATAGTTTAAAGAAGGAGAGGTTTCTTTTGCCCTGCTGGTAACATAGTGGTCAGGTTTATGGAGAAGTGACACATTAGTGAAAGAAATTTAGCAGGTCTTGAAAGTACATGAAATTAGGAGGAATTGATAACTCGTCAATTTTCAGGACTATGGATAAGGTACAGAGGAGGAAATACATTACACTACCTTTAGTGGTTTTGTTTGCACTGAATAAGTCACCAACCATATCATAACACTTTTCAGTGCATGAGAGGCCTTAGCTAGGGCACATAGGTCTTCAGGACATTAAAAGTAGAAATGAAGGTCAGAAGCTATTTTTAGGAGCTCAGAAAACTAGACGAAAGACAGATACCTCCTTAACTATGATATTGTTTGGGCTGATATTTTTTTTCTTTGGGTTAGAATTATAAGAGCATTAACTCTGTATTGGTTTATTGAAAGGAAAAGTAAGTGCTTAATTGTTTGGTCAATTTTGCATGCCTATATCTGATAATCTGAACAACTACTTTGTATACAACAAGATGCAATATAACAAGCATTATTAATCTCCTATCATCTTGTTTTGAAATTTTATATATTTTTTTTGCTTTTTTCTTATTTATTCTCTTTAAAATAAAAAGATTACTTTCCAGTTAAAGAAAAGTATTATAAAATCATGGCATAGTAAATTGATTATTTTGAGCCCAAATTCTGATGACAACCAGGAGTATCAGTGATGACTTAATAGGAAAAGAAGAATTAGTAAATAAGTGTGATTTCATTGACAACTCTTCCCAAATACAGAATTCATAAGAAAAATTGTAAAAATCAAGTTACTGGAGGTGAGGACAGTGGCCAAGGCAATATTTACTCCAGGGTCTATGAGGTTTCTGGATCCTTATAAAAATATGCTAGTCTACTGAAACATTTACTCCACTTTTCTCATCTTACAAGCAAACTTTTTGAAAGTGTTCTGAAAACTTAAGATCAAGGACTAGCTATATGGCTGAATGATCTGAAACATGAAAAAAGAGAAAGCATGATAGTATCTGCCTAATGTTAGAAAATGGAAAGGAGAAATGGTTCTCTTTGAGAACAGCGAAATGAAAACACACTTTCTCCTCTTGAATCTTGTAACATTAGGCCATAAGAAGCTTTAATAATCCTCTGATAGTGCCTCTTCTGTATGCTCCAAGACCCATTGAAGATAGAAACATCCACAGCACTTATACCATCGCACATATTAAATACCTATCGGACAAAGTGAGGGCAAAGATGGCAGCAATCTAAACTCAGAAACGTTCTGTAAAATCCCTGCCTTCCTGCTTCTGCAATACTACCCAACAAATACTTGTAATAGGCAGCAGGGAAACAGAGGAAAGTTTTCTCTTATATCTCTGTGACTTGATCCATGAGTTTAGCTGGGTTGCTCTTTGGGGATCTTGGTGGGCTACAGCAGCATGACCTCTTGCACTGGATCTGGTCCTGCTCCCTTCTTCTCGGGCGTTGCTACCATGCTTTGGTTCCCAGCTGCCATGAAGGAAGTAGTTTGCTCCTCCACACCATTCGAATATTGCTGCCTTGGGGCCACACAACTGCGAGCTGAATCTTCTGGAACCATGAGCCAAATGAAACCTCTCCTCCCTCAAACAGAGAGAATTGGGTATTTTGTCCGGCTATTGGAAAGCTAACTGATACATTGAACCACTACTGAATGAGAGAAAAATGCCAAAAGCCAAATTTACAATGCCAGTAGAGTGAATAAACAACATAGAGTTTACCAAACAGTGGATAAACACTTCAGGAAAAGAAAACCTCGTACAAATATTTTAGTACTAAACTTATTGAGATACCATGAGATTCCTACACGATACCCTTGTGCCTACAACTACAAGAGGTACTGAACCCAGTGCCCATTATCCTCCAGTACAACAGGCTGCTGCTTGGGTAACTTTGGTCGCTGAAGTTGTTGCACATGCATCTTAAGTCTCTTCTATACAGGCTGGCAGTATAATGGGATTTCTGTGATACACAATATCCTTTAGGGTCCGCTACTCAAGGGTAACACCATCTGCGGAAAAAAAAAAAAAAAAGTCATACTAATTCTCTTTTCCTAAAGTGTATGTACATGTTTTGGCAGACTTTATATTTTGGTTTCAAAGAAAATTACAGTAACTTAAAAACAGATACTGGGATTCTGAAATTAGATAAGAGAATTGAAATTTCTTTCTGAGAAGTAAATACAGGAATTGTTGTAAAAATATGCAATTATATCTTGGAATTATTTTTGCTTAAGTGTTATTCTTAAAACCATGCTTGGATAAACTTTCCATTTTATGTTACTTAATCTAGCTAATATAGTTTTTAGTAATAATGTACAAAATAATGTTTTTTATTATTTTCTGGATCTTTGATGGACCATCCCAAATGTACATGACTGTGGCAAATTTTGTTATTGAATACCTTAATACATAAATGAGCTCAGTTTTTTCATTTTGTTCTTATAGCAGTGACAATAAACAGTTTTTATAAGTTCAATTTGCAAATCAAAAGTTAAAAGTCCGTGACAAATGCAAAAATGTTAAATAAGTACTGGACATTCAGTTCATTTATTCACTGGCTTAATCAGTAATAATTTCCATTCTTTGAAATATGAACTCTTCAAAAGTATCACTACTTCACACTGCCTACATGCAATATCCCTCTCACCCTCCCTCTAGTCTATACCTGTCTAAATACCGCCAAAGTTCACTTCCCTATGTTAACAAAACTTTTCTTTAAAAAGTTGCCCAGCATCTCTCTGTCTGCAAGAAGCCAGGAATCCTAACATTTAATTAGCTTTTGTCTTTCAATATAATAAGTGGAGAGAGCAATAAAAACCATTTTCTTAACTTCGAAACAATAGCTTGTGTCTCTCAAACTGACACTGTCAATCCCGCAGAATGAATTTCAATGGAAGATAAATGGAAAGTCACTCTCGCTGTATCCTGGAAGTGTTTGTTAAAGCAATAATGATCCCAGTCTAAGCCATTGCCCCTGGGATTAATGAGAGTCCTGGAGGAGTTGATGGTCCACAACGCACAGAAGAGTCATTAAAGCCCAGATAACTATTAAGTCCCTGGTAATTCACTGTGGCTAAAGACTGTGAATGGTGAAGCAGGAATACCATAGGGATGGGCCTGGGAGGGAGAGCAGAAGATGGGTGAATTTAGAGCAGGCAAGTTTCCCAGTGATTGTTGCTTTTTGAAGTTAAATGTATAAAGGTTAATCTTACCTCCTTCAGTCCATATCAGCAGTATGAAAGCAAAAAGTTTACCTTTGTAATATTCGATACAACCATTACTCCTTGGGAGGAATTGGCATTAATTTCTCTTCAATCTTCTTCATTCTTTCCATTGTCTTTGAAGGATTATCTTATTTATTTTTGTCCTACAAATACCCACTAATAGCACGTACTTGGACACTCAGACATTGTAAAGATAAACAAGAAATGAACAGTGAAAATTCATGATATAGTATCTGTGACAAGGTCTTTGACACTTGAACTGAACTTATGCGTGTAAAAAACATATATTGTAAAGCAGGGTATGGTGGTACACACCTGTAATCCCAGAACTTGGGAGGCTGAGGCAGGAGGATCGGTGTGAGTTCGAGACCAGCCTGGGTTACAGAAGTGAGCTCAGAGGAAATACGCATAAGTCTATTCACCTCAAAAGAGCATGTGTTGACACACGAGTTCCACTAATAAGTGTGAGTAGAATGATGCTACTAAAACTGAGATTAGGACTGCGTCGCATTCGTTTATTTCTGATTTTGTCCTGTGTTTATTCACCATAATTTTAAATTATTCACCAGTGACCTCTTCCGTGCACCAAATATACACTGATTTTTCTTTTGAATCAGTTTTGCCTGTTATGTGTGAAATTCTCCATAAATATTAGCCATTAATTGTTATCATTACTATTATCATCATTATTATTTCCTAGACAAGAAGGACAAAATTTTATCGTACCACTGATTTGATGTGGGCATCATTCTTAGAATTATCAGATATTTTGTTCCCAAATCAAATATTCCATGTCAGGATGGTTTAAAAATAATTATGGTAAACTCTAATTTTATTACCTCAGAAATATATTAAAAATGTAGATCTTTTATAATTCCTTCAATTAACAGTAGACATTTCTTGATTACTTTCTAATTAAATCATTTCACTCTAAGACTTGGTAATTACAACAAGAAGTTATTAAAATTAGAAAACATTTGCTAACTCAGTACTTTTGATTATTAAAGCCTTTGTCATTTAATATTGTCAAACAGTCTATGAAGATATATGAGCAGGGAAACTGATTTTAATGTCTTTAGCTGCCGTAATTAACTACAGGTGTCCCAAACAATGCAGGTTTCTTTCTTATGACATATTTTCTTGTGAAATCTATTGTAATTATGGCTTTTGCTTCCTTTGGTCTATTACTCTATGCCTTCTCTCTATATTTCTATTCTATCAGCAAGGAATTATCTACTTGAATCCCCTCTACTTAGAAATTTTATCTTTCTTTGGTGTCTTGATAAAAATCCATGCACAGCTTATTATAAGAATCAGAGTTACTCTGCTTTGAGGGCTTTGACTGATTACCATATTCCAATCTATAGGACAATTCCAAATCAGATACTTCCTTAGAAAGAAAAACATCCATATTGCTTGGGTCTAGAAAGTACATTATGCAATTTGTTATCACCATATGTCAGTGGAGTGACAATTTACTTTCATCAGATTTTTCAGAAAGTTAATATGTTTTATCTTCCATGGTGGCCTCACATTAGGATGGAGAGAATTAGAGGGAGAGATTGTTCTTTCTTTTAGATAAGACTCAGAAAATCAAAGGACTCGTTTCCATCCTTCTCCTGGCTAATCAGTATGAGCAAGGGGTACACACATCATCAGTGATAGGAAATGGCTTTTGAAACATAAGATTGGATCCATAGAACCAAATGATCCCTGCAAGCTGTGATCAGTCAAAGTAAATTCCCCTAAATGTGATTCTGAAGCATCGGGTGAGGTGCTAATGGCTGTCTATTGGAATATCGGTTTGACAAAATGCACCTAGAAAAGATATTGACAGGCTCTTCAGTGTTCTAGCAGGAAAGAGATTCTTAAAATCAAGTCCATTGCTCCTCTGCCTGCCTTCTGCTGAGAAACCAAAGGACGGATTGAGCAAATTCATCACTCCTTAACAAAGCAATAAGTGAAAACAGATGAGATTCGCTGCCTGATGGAAAGGTAGCATCCTGTTCATGGTGAATAGCAGCTCCTTATACTCTCCGCTGATCAGAGGACATCCAGGGAATTGTGTTCTATTTGGGGCACAATGTTCGAGGACAATGAGCGATATCCAAAGAAGGGGAAACACAGGGTGAGGAATGAAAGGGAGAATAGAATAGGAAAGCTGAGCCTGGTAATGGAAGTCTGGCGGGGGCACCGCGCTTATCTCCAGCTATGTAAGAGGTTTTGTGGTGTAGAGGGCAGCACTATACAAGCCAGCAAAGGACAAAGTAGGGCAGAGGAGTGGGAGTCACAGGGAATCTAATTTAAGATCACAATCGGAAAACAACATTCTTATGGCAGAATTGGCTCTTTCGGTCAGTAGGACTGCATTGATTGGACATATTGAAGCGGAGACCAGGTGAGACATTGGAAAAGTGAGGAAAGTTGGATAAATGCTGGCTAGATATGACAGAGAACACTAAAAGCCCCTTCTCCAGGACTGACTCTCACAATACCAGTAAGAAGGGAAATCTATATTTGGCCCAGATTTACTCTGTGCTTTTGGATAAGTTATAGGAATGGGGGGCTGGGAGATTAGCTATATAAGCTCCTCAGCAGATTCAAGAGGAACTCTGTGGATAATCTTTGCCACACTGCATGAGTCCTAAAAAATGCATTTTTAATTGGTGGGTATATATTTTACATGTACAAGTAAAACTACAAAAGATATTTATATTATGCCTCAATGGTATAAAAGCTTACACAGACAATTAGAGTGTGTACATCCCATGGAACTGTGGGAGGAAACAAACAAAAATAACAATGATTAAGCAAGGAGCAGCTAAGCTATTCTGTTTTCAAAATTTTTAATTACTTAGTTGGCCGTGAGCAACTTCTTTTCACTGGGGCTTTTTATTCTTGCCCATAAATAGAGGAAACATGGGAAACCATTACTGAGTTCTATACTTTTAATATATATTAGAACTCATGATCAGGAATGGGTACAATCACTGCACAAGAATGCTACTGCATCAACTATGTTCTGTAACGCAATGCCACCGACCACAAGCACTGTAAGCATAGTAGCTTTGCCAACAGTCACCACATTCTTCACCCCTGGGAACCTAGAAGATGAGTGTTGAAGAACCTTGATAACTGCTTTGATCCACTAAGGAGATTCACAACATAAGCTTGAGTTTCCTGGGCTTTAATCATGCTGAGATAAACCCAATATCTCAATTTCTGCATTATAGTTATAAGAAAAACAATGTAAATCTCCCCAAATGGCTTATTTCCGGGCCTTTGAGATTCTGATTCATAGAATTAGAGTGGTAGGGGGGATTGGAGGCCATCTAATCCCATTCCCTTCTCTTTAATAATGAGGAAGCTGAAATCTAAAGTATTAAGTTATCTAGCTAAGGACACAGGATTATGTTGAGCCAAGGTGAAGGGCAGTTGTGAGAGATTTTTACCTCCTCATCAAAATATAATAATTTCAATATCTCATTTATCCATTCACAGTGAGAATTTTTGCTTTTATATTTTTACTAAGGTTGTTGATGCTTAGTTACAAATTCACATGAGGAAAAAATGTCATGTTATTAGTAATGAATATGTTTAATTTTGCTTCATATGTATTCTACCACCTCCATATCAATGTAATGAGTCTAGGACCCATGGGAATGAGTCTAGGACCAAGGCCTTCCATCTCTTCCAGGGAAACTCTTCAGGGCTGACATACAGAATCTGGAGATCTATGGGCAAATGAATTAGATACCCTTACTATCACCTGTGAGAGGCCTTGGTCTGTGCCACCTGTGAGAGGAAAGGACAGTCCAGGCGTGGCTAGAGAGCACCAAACTAGTGCACAGCTACCCAGCAGCAGTGTGTTGTATGGAGAAGGCTTTCCCCAAGCACCCTACAGATTAGGCAAATTAGAAGAAAATCACAATTGCCTTTCTGAATAAAGCTTAGAATTCAGTTCACATAAGAATTCCCACAGGACACGGAGAGAAAATTTGTGGAAAATCTAGATAGATTTCTTACATTACAAAAATCAAATAAAATGTAGTTTGAAATCTGTGCTTTACTTGAACCGTAACATGGTTGCTGATATTGTTCTTAGTATACAAGAGAGCTAAGAGGTCAGCTCATCTGGGTAGAAGCAGTCAGATGTTATGACTAAGATCATTTCTAAGAGATAGAAAAAAGCTGGAACTGAGCTTATGATTTGCCCACATATAAGCCCCATGCTTGACGTACATCATTTCAGAGAGATTTTATGCTTGTCGGTTGAAGTTGACCTCAAGTGGTTGGGAAATGGTATGGGTCTTGGATCAATATAGACATAAATCAGTTCTTTGGAATTTCCAACAACTTGTGACCTTCTATCTAGGCTGAGAATATACAGTACGATTGTGGAAACAGAACAGTTCTCTATCCAGCCTGACCTGGTGACCCTCTGGAAGTTCTCCCATAACTAACTCTACTCTCACAGGTAAAAGAAAAGAAGGACAATAAATAAAACCATGTTTGTAAGTAGACCCCTGGCCGGTGTGAACACCTCCCTGGTGTGGCTAAAACTGCAATGCTGCCAGAGTCAGAGTGATTCCCCTGAAATGAATTCTCTTGCAATTTATTGTATGTTTCCAGCTGAGTCTCAGCAAATATACCATTTCTAGCCTGGGGATTGAGGCTCCCTTGTTAATGTGGCCGAAGTATGATACAATTGCCCCTAGTCACTCATCCATCTAAATTATGTGATGCAGTTTTAATTAGTCCAAACAAGGGACCCAGTAGCTATTATAACTTCACTGTAGAAAAAGGAAAAATCAACTCTTTGTTTACTTCTGGTGCTCTAGACGTATGAAGACACACCAAAATAACTGCTATTTATTTTACAAGATGGAAAAAATATTGACTGCCCTCTGGTCATAGAAGGCATTTTCTTTTGGGATTACAAGTGCAGAGATGAATTAGGTACACTTAGGATCAATATCTGTTTCTCTTCTAGGCTCAAGATGGGATTTGTCAAAATTCGAGAGCAGCTTCTATTGAGCGTCAGCTACAAATCCTTCCACTCCCGAGTCACACACCTATTCAGGCTAAAATATAAAAAGCAAAGGGCTTTCTCAACTATAATATCTGGGGTCAGGATGCTGAATCACTTCTCCACCTTTTCCTTTAGTGAGCTTTAGTTTGATGAAGTGACCCTACCAGCAGAGAATGGAAGGGGGTCAGGTCGGTGCCAGCAAAGGACAGTGACTTCTGGGGATGGAGGGAACTGTGACCAGGAGCTAACTATGGGCTGGGAGGGAGAAAGGAAAAGAGCAGGGAGGAGAAGAAAGGGTAGGAAGTAATTCTGGACAAAGACATGGTCAGATAGACAGAGAAGCAAGGCTATTAGTTGTCAAAGAAATTGTCTTTAGTTCTTCCTAAGTTTTAGGACCACAGCAATTAATCAATGCACTGTTCAGCGTATATACTATAAGTGAGAAGTGAAAACTGAAGGACAAAGTCTCTCTTGGCAGAGGTCAGGGGAAGGCTGCCGGTTGATCTCTGAGAAAAATCAACAAGTGGAGAAAAAAATGCTTTTGAAAGTTCCATGCAGGATTGTGGAGGGCGTGTTTCACCGATAAGGACCCCAATGGGTCTCAGCCAGTCAAAACGCTCACAAAGGTAGAACACAGTGCTTTGTATCGCTTAGTATTTGCAACTGGGTATTGAAAGTAGTCAAGAGCTTATGAGAAGCCCACGTGTGTCTCACATGGAACTAGGAATCGGAACAAACAAAAGAGTGTCTGATCTCAAGAAATGAGCCTTTTACAAAGGAGACCAAGTAAATAACAGAGGAAAGATCAATCATAATGACGTACCAAATAACGTAGGATGAAGAACAAGGACTGATGGGAAGCAGTCTCTAAGAACTCAGAGTTGCCGCTTATGTGCTATGGAAATAAGATGGACAAAAGAACCATGCTGCGGGCAGCGAGAAGCGTGCTGTGCAGAGGTGGAGACTGAGTCAGACCCTCCCCTGGGGAAAAGATCTGGCAATATGCAGAGAAGTAGGGAGGGACTGAACTAAGGAAATAAATGAGTAAAACTGAGTGAAGACAGAAATAGTCATAGCAAAAGGGAGAGTAGCTCTGATGCAACCCTAGTGACACACAGCCAGTGGGCTGGGGAAAGGCAGAGGCAAGCACCCCAGTGGTGCCCACGCCCAGCCACCTGGTCTTCATTGTCTGACCTTCCCTTTCTCTTCTCCAAAGTACAGGCAATAACACCTACTGCTTAGAAACGTGGAAGGACTAAAGGGATAACGTATGTAAACTACGGGCTGCAGCTGCTAGAGCAGAGTCTTACACTTCCCTTCTCTGCAGCTACCCTCAGCCCAGGAGGAATCTAATTCCATCTTTTTTTCTTTTTATGTCTTTTCGTCACCTCTAATGAAAACCGCTGATTGTTTCACTGCCACACAGTGTTATCTGAAGGTTCCTTGATACACAAAGTGTTGTTATTTCTTAGCCTAGGTGGCCTCAGATTGTTGTAACCTTTGAATTTTTAATTTTCCTTTTCCTTCCCTCTGCCTGTCAGCCGTCAGTTTCTGATACTGCCATATACATGTTGTTAATCTTCTATGGACCAGGATAGCATTGTGAAATGTACTAAATTCGTGGGGCCCTGAGTATAAAAATGACTGATGAAGAACTCAGCTGCTACTCAAAAGTTTCCATCCAACCTCTATGCTGGTCCTACATAAATTTTGACATGTGGCTAGTTTTTAAATATATTTGATGCCAGCAATAACAGAAAGACCCAATAGTCCCTAATTTTTAAAAATAACAAAATTGCACGTGATAGCCATCAAAACTGAATTTCTGCCAAAATGAAGGTGCCAAGGTTGGGGTATCCCTCTGCCCCATTGGTTACACAGCAACCTAATGGTTGAGGCTCCTTTCTCCAAAAGCAGTCTTCAGACTCTTGATCCTTAAGAGTAAATGAGCAGCGTTAATTAAGTAGAATAAGGCACTACTCGGAAAGTTTTCATTTTAGCGAAGGCTCCTGATGTTCACACCCAGAAACTCTAGTAGGAATTCTTAGACCTTTGAGTGCAGTGCGTGAGATTTTTGAGAGAAAGAATGAGCGCTCTGTTAAATCTCATAGGTAGGTGGCTCCTACCTTTCTCCTGCTTTCCTAACTCCCAGCAAGGGGACTAAATCATTGCAATGCAAGCCACAAAGCTGCTACTTAGTATTACGCTTCACTGTCAGGTATTCTAGGGGGATCTAATCTTTTACTTCTCTTGGACTCAGATTCCCCAGATGAGCACCATGATAATTCCCTTCTTTGTGTCAAGGGTGTGTCCTAGAAACAAGTTCTTTATTTTCAGAACAGGATTTGAAATCCTTCGGAGAATAATACTGTGCGAGTTGAGCATGGCTGCTGAGTCTCTCAGGCTGCCTCTTCTTTGTATTATAGAGTGAAATGGACCGGGGCATTGCACACGGAAAAAGAAATGTATTTGGCTTACGTTGAACCATACAGGAAAATTAATACACAGCCGTGATGGTTCACAGGCCAGCTCACTCCTCCTTGAAATCTCAGTGACTGGAAAAATTAGTCTCCTATTTCCTTTTCATTCCCCTTTTTTTAATTATAACTTGCTGAAGCCCTGGCTAATACCCTTTAATCTCCTTTAATAACTACCCTATCTTCGTTTCTCTAAGCATCCTTCTCAAGGCATCCACAAATCCAAGAATGCTCTTAAGATTGACTGACTGGCTGATCTCTCAGCTCTGTTGATTTACTGTCACAAGGTTTATTCCTCTATCCCAGCTCTGTAGGGATGAAAGAAAAAGCAAGGGTGTGAACTCTTTCCAGACCCATAAGAAGACAGGTGGCAAGAAATTTGAGGAGGTGATCACATGTACCCTAGTCTCCACATTTTCTAAAATATATTTTTCTTCTTCAGAGCTTCATTCTCTGTCCTACCTCACACCTTCCAGGAGTCTCATTTGCCTCCAGAGTGTGGGGTAATGACAGGCACTTCTTTTTGTGAGAATTTTACCTGCTCACAGGAGACTGAGACAAGTGGGAAACACATCAGTACTGGAGAAATTACAAACACAGGCTCTTATCCACGGAGGATACAGTTATGGCAGCCAGCCAGCCTTGCATTAAGTCAGAAGCCATTGAGTCTTTATTCTTGTAACACTTACATACATTGTAGGTGAATTATGTAAGGCATAAGGTTGAGCCTCCAAACTCAGAAGGTGTGGTACTTGGCCTCCAGCTACTTGTCATCACTTTTTACACAAAGGGTGCACAGTAGGTAAGAGGACGTAGCGAAGCAGAGCACATGATGGCCTGAGCAATGGAGTATTTACTAAAGTATCTACTCGGCTTGCCCAGTGAGGGGCAGGCTATGACTTAGAGGACAAGAATTTCACATGTGACGTAAGAGAACAATGGGCAGGGCATGCAATCAGAGATACAGGTCTGATGTTGGTACTCAGGAAGGCAAGTGAAGGGGGAGGAATGAAGATCGCCGCATCAAGGAAGGCCTGTGAGCCTGGAATAGTGCTGAGCGATGTGGGAGGGAGAAAGTAGTGGGGCTGCGAACAGGGGCCGCAGTGAGTCCGACCACTTTAGAGACAGGACTAGGAAGAGCGTGTGGATACCTTAGGAAGTTTCTTCTATTTGAGGTCAAATGGCTGATTTGAAAAGAAAAGGTAGGATTACTCCTGTAGGATGCATACCTATTTCATCGGATGCGACCAATGGGTCTTAAAGCCAGGGCAAGCAGGTTTAGCCCAAGGGAGTCTCCAGTTCTGGCGTGGCACACCTCCACACCCCAGTGAGGCCTGCATGCAGCTGTCCCACGATTCCAAAGCCCGTTCGGCAGCCCAAAGGCCCCTGGTGTACTGAAGTTCTAGGCCAGCACTGTCAAATACAAATATTGCAAAAACCGTAAAGGTAGGCCATATATGTAAATTTAAAATTTTTAACAACTGCATTTTAAATATTAAGAAACAGGTAAAATTAACATATATATATATATATATATATATATATATATATATGTATATGTATATATATATTAGTTAGGATAGATATACAGCTACTTTTTCTTAGTTTATTGAGAAGAAAAGTTTGCACTAATATTGTTTAGATAAGATATCATGTCTCCATCTTGTCTTCTGAGTAACTACTATGAAGACAACAATATATAATATATTAATTGTTGTAACTGTCATACTAACCTGTTTTGAAACTGGCTCATTGCTATTTTATCTTTTTCCTCATTAAAATGAATATAAATGCATAAAAAAAATAAAGCAAAGAGTTACCGAATTATTTTAAAAATAAAGGACAAAGATATAATGTAGTATATCAGAAATCCTATCGTTTCAATATGTAATCAATATGAAGTAACTATTAACATGGTGCACTTATTTTTTTCTTTTTTATTTTCTTTTTCTTTATCTTTTTTTTTTTTTTTTTTTTTTTTTTTTTTTTTTTTTTTTTTTTTTTTTTTTTTTTTTTTTTTTTTTTTTTTTTTTTTTTTTTTTTTTTTTTTTTTTTTTTTTTTTTTTTTTTTTTTTTTTTTTTTTGTCTTTTTGGGACATGGTCTCATCATGCAGTTCAGGATGGCCCTGAGCTCACTGTTGTAGTCCAGGCTGGTCTCGAACTCACACTGATCCTCCTGCCTCAGCCTCCCAAGTGCTGGGATTACAGGAGTGCACCACCATACCAGACACACTTATTTTTTCATAATAACATTTTCAAACCCAGCATGTGATTTATGCTTACACTAGAACTCAGATTGGCCACGTTGGGAGTGTTCAGGGCTCCATACAGCTAATTCTGCCATGTTGATTAGCACAGTGTAAGTATTGCCCTTGCCTATTTGTGCTTTCAGGCTAGAAGGTGATTGCTTCCTTTACATGCTAGTCTAGCAGGCTGCTTCAACTTCAAGTACAAAGATCTAGGCATCCTTTACTGTACCAGTCTTCATAGATAGCATCATCTCTTAGAGCTGTCCAAAACCCAGTGCATTTTCTCTTGTGGAGACTATTACAGCCGGATGAATTTGTCTGATATTCCACCCAGACCCCATGTAGAAGTCTGCATATGAAATTCCCATTACCTCCTGGACTTCTCCCAACTCCACCAGTCCTGCCACAAGGTAGTCTCTGTCTAAAGGTTTGGAAAGTCTGGACAAATTGTGTGCTTAGAGGGTCCTTCTAGGAAGGTTGGGCCTTCTCTGGGCTCTCAAATGACCCCAAAGCAGCCAAGAGGTCCAAAGTCACACATACATGTTCATCCATAAGAGATTTGCAGCCCAGTCCTAAAATCAATAAACTCTATACTAAGTAAGCCATGGCACTAGAGCCCATTATGCAGAAACTGATACTGAAAATGCTGATCAAGGCTGCCTTGCAAAAGAGAAGGTGGCCGATTGTAGGACTGGACAAATAGTAGGACAGAACCCACAGCAAGGAGAATAGCTGGGCCTCTGGAGACAGCGCTCCAAAAGAATGTTGGAAAACATGAGTGCTGCAGCAAAAACCCATTGGCCCTAGGCAGAGTCTTTAAAAGAACATTGTATATAGAGAGCAGTGCCTCCTTGAATTTGACCTCCCGCTGGCTGACCTAGGGTGAATTACTCAGCTTCTCAAGTTTTGGTTCCTCAAGGTAACCTGGGGTTATAAACAAAACCTCTGTGAATAGGTACTCAGGTGTACTTAACTGGATAACTGACATACAGTGTTTTCAAAAGATGTGGCCATTCAATGAAAATAGATGGCAGGGGAAACAAAGAGAGAGTAGTAGCTCAGCAAACAGAAAAAAAGGGAACAGAGTACTTGGTATCATAGAATAAAAATATACACACAATGGCCGGTGAGGTAGCTTATCAGACTAAGCACCTGCTTAGACAAGTGCAGGGACCAGGGTTCAATCCCTGGCTCCATATGCCACCCTGGCCCTACTCCCAGGCATACTGACCCAGCCACCAAGTCTGGACATGGTGGCACATGCCTTGTCGTCCCAGTGCTAGGGAGGCTGAAAACAGAAAGATCATGATGAGTCCAAGCTATGTAGTGAGAACTTATACCAAACACATTAAAAAAATATCATGCTTACACATATACATACACATGTACCTGCTGTCTCATACATGTGCATATAATCACCATGTGAGCACATGAACCCAAACCAACAGGCATCATATACACACACACAAGCATATATGCCCAACCTTATTTCAACATTCTAAACCTTGGAAAATTAGTTTTGGTCGCTAGACTCTGCTTGGAACCAACATTTTCCTGCCTCAATGCACCTCTTCCTCGCTACCTCGTCAAATTATGTCATTTCCCTTATACCCTGTTTCATCCCATGCAAGAGGGGAAATAAAACCCTGATCTTACTGGGAAAGGAAAACTTTGCCCTTTCTCTACCCTGTGTGGCAGACATCTGACTCTCTGACTACATGATCTCATAGAAATGGATTATGTTGTTTGGATGTAAATTAGCTTGTCCCTGTGTAGCAAGCATCAGGAGCACTTAGTAGAGACAGTAAATTATTACTGGTTGAAAGGCCCTGATGGTCTACAATAACCAAATTCTCCTTCCTTACTTACTCACTTCAGATCCTGGGTGAACCATGTGTAATTAATGCCATGACTAGATTTGTTGCTATAGTTCATTCCCACAAAACCTGGGGGTGTCGGAAAGGGTCTGTATCAAAGTGGCACAGTAGGAAGTGGGGCAATTTACTGCAATGTATAGGAAGAAAGAAGAGAAGCATTTCAACAACACAGCTTGCTATACCCAGTGTCTTGAAATCCGCAAGAAAAAAAGGCATGGTGGTGACCTCTAGGAAAGCAAATGTCCAACCTGTGTAAATACAAAATTAAACTAGTCAGCTGTTATTGCTCCTACTAGGTCTGCCTGGCTACATTCAGTCCTTACCAAGTTCCTGGGTTTATGCTGAGGGTTCTGCATATTACACAAATCAAATCCTAATGTGAATCCAGTTAAATTTAACTGAAAATTAAAGCATGAACTCATTTGCCCCAGACCACAAAACTTGATGGAAATACACCAGTGCTCATGTTGGCTGTAGAACAAGTATGTTAAGCCTACAGAGGCAGAAGGTAGAACTTCACCCTGGTATATACCCCGCTGTCTTCGCTTTATACAAATTCAAATGATCCTTTCCAAGATGTCTTATTCTTTGTCTCCATCATGAAGCTCCTAAGCTTTCTCAAATCTCCTATTTAGAAATGTCCTTGTCAGACCTGGCGTGGTGGCATGTGCCTGTAATCCTAGCACTGGGGAGGTACAAGCAGGAGGATTGCTATGAGTCAATAGTGAGACCCTGTCAAAAAAGGAAGGAAGGGAGGAAGGGAGAGAAGGAGGGAGGGAGGGAGGGAGGAAAGAAAGAAAGAAAGAAAGAAAGAAAGAAAGAAAGAAAGAAAGAAAGAAAGAAAGAAAGAAAGAAAGAAAGAAAGGAGACAAAAAAGAAATGTCCTTGTCTAACATGTCTAAGTCTTTTTGCATAACTGAACTGTAGATTATCTATACTTTATGTCAAAAAGGAGTTGATAGTACCTATACCTAACATTAATAATCAGATAAGAGAGGAACAAATATGCATTGAAGTAACATACAGTGCATGGCATAAGGCATGCTAAATAAAGGCACTTGTTGGCCAAGGTATATATAAAAGGTAGGTGCAAAGGATGAAAGTGAGCAGAAGTATAAAAAAGATATGGATCAAATACTCCAAGTGCCTGCAAGGGACCAACACTAAATGTAAATATATGTCATTCCCTCATAAATGCCGTCTATAAAGTAGTAAGAACAGAAATAGAAGAGATCCTAAAAGGGAAGAATGTGGAAATTCATTAGCACTAGTGGGGCCAAGAGGTAGCTCCGTAGAATAAATGCTTGCCTGGCAAGCACAGTTCCTGAGTTTGATCCCTGCTACCACCAAAATAATAAAATAAAATAGATTAGCACCAGAACTTGAAATATATAGTTTAATTTAATGAATTTGCAATACCCGAAACTTTGGCTTTGGATATCTATTATTGCTCGTAAATAGACACACATTGATATTTACAGGTCAATTGATCTTGAATCTGTAGAGTCAAGCAGAACAGGAGAAAGGGTAGATATCATGATTTGACTTTAATGTGGCCTGTTCGTGATTCCAACTCCATTTCATTTTTGAAGTCAAACTGCATTTCTTTCATCACTACTGAGATTGCTTCAGCCCCAGCTATAATGATGTGAGCAAATGATAAGCCAGCCTGGAGTGCCCCTGGGGCCAGCTGCTGCCTAGTTCGTAGGTACAGTTATGGTACTGCGTGCTGTCTTTGAAATCACAGAATTAACATGTTCCTCTTTAGAGAGGACTTTTGTTCCATTTCACCCCAGAAAGAATGACTATCACCAAGAAATCAACCACTAAAAAATGTTGAAGGGACTGTGGAGGAAAAGGACCCCTTCCTCACTATAGGTAGGAGTGTAGATGGCACAAACACTGTGAAAATTAGTGTGGAGAGCCCTCAAGAAACTGCAGTTAGAGGTCCTGCTCAACCCAGCCCTTCAGGGTACTCGCCCAGAAGGACTGAAAACATCATACCACAGTGATCCATGCAAACCCATGTTTACAGCAGTGCAATGTGTCATAGCAAAATCTAGGAAACAACCCAAATGCCCATCAGCTGAGGAATGGGTAAAAGAAAATGTGGTATTTTTATATAATGGATGTCACTCAGTAATAAAAAAAAGGTAAACTCAAGACTTTTATAGGTAAATGGATGCAGCTAGAGACTATACTTACAAGGGAAATAAATTGCGCCGGCATGTGTAAATATCTTATTGTCTCCCTAGCGTAAGAACCCGAAAGACGAAGTGAAATCTAAAAGGTGCAATAGACCCTGTGAAAGGGAAAGAAACTGTTCGAAGGGAAAGAACAACCAGGATGAGAGAAAGGAAAAAGAAAGAAAAAGAGCAAAATATATATATATATATATATATGTATATATATATATATATATATATATATATATATATATATATATCTGTACATAGGATAGCCTGGCTAATTGTACTCCTGATTTCTGTTGGTCTGCTCAAAGGAGCAGCTCAAGCTTAAACTTGTTCTCTCTCTTTTTATTTTGTTATTTTTTTTACCAATTTTCCATGCTTATAGGTGGTAATCTTGACAACTACTTTGAAGACAGTAGTATGCAATATAACAACCGTTGTTGAATTCCTATCATTTTGTTCGTTCCATGAAATTCTGTATCATTTCTAATTTTCCTTTTACCATTGTTCTGGAAATATATATATATATATATATATATATATATATATATATATATATATATATATATATATATATAATATATATATATTATATTACTATATTATTATATACTATACTATAATATATATTTTTAATTTGTACCTGAATATATATTCAGGTACAAATAAAACTAATTACTATTCAGTTAAAATAAATGAATAAGCAAAAATTCCTGAAAATAAAAATTTAGAAAAGAAGAATCTTGGCTCTGCTCCTCACAAGGATGTAGGAACTGATCCTTTCTCTCGCAGTGTAT
This sequence comes from Myocastor coypus, assembly GCA_004027025.1. Taxonomy (NCBI): domain Eukaryota; kingdom Metazoa; phylum Chordata; class Mammalia; order Rodentia; family Myocastoridae; genus Myocastor; species Myocastor coypus. Next base: position 15,560 of record PVJA010017453.1, on the reverse strand, counting down.
GCCTGTCAGCCCATTTTCTGCCCATGGTTCTTGGACACAGTAGAGCCACCTACTTCTCAGGCCCTGTGGCTCACCCCAGCATGCCACTGGTTTTACATTCACCTTCGGTGTCCGATTCCTGGACTGTCATCACTACTGTTACTTTTGGTAGCCAGGACCTCACAAACAGGAGCCTAAGTCAGAAACACACATATTTTTATTATCAGTTCTTTCAAAAGCAGTTCTTTTAAAAGTGGGCATGGTGGCACACTCGGATAATGCCAACACTGGAGAGGCTGAAAACAGGAGCATCACTAGGAGTCCAAGCTGAGGAGCGACAACCTGTGTCAAACACAGTTTTAAAAAGTTCTTTCAATAAGGGCCCTACAGGGGCAACACACAGTTGTTCCCAGCATTGTCCCAGTCAGCCCCAGTCCTCCAGGAGCACTGGGTCAGGATGGCTTCCAGCACCCTTCACACAACCACTCCTCCTCGTGGAGCCCCTTCTTTCTCTTTGTTACTGACTTTTTTTCAGACAGTACGGACCAGCCACAGGCATATCTGTACACTTCTGGTCCCCAGGTGGTATGGTCAAGAGAAACCAATAGACTGTGACTTTTAGAGTGGCCTTGTTTGTGAGCACCAAGAGGGCCTCCACAGCCAGGAGATGTTGCCAGATGCGGCAGGTGTTCCTATTTCATTGACAGATACCCATTTTGATGAGTCACTGAGTGACTCATCGAAGTTCAGAAATGGTAGAAATTACTGACCTGATGCAGTACATGACCATTTACTCTTTCTATTAATTTTTTATCCAAATGTATAAAATAACAAAGGGTTCTCTAAGCCATGCCCCCTCCAAGAAAAAGCATCTTAATCTTGACAATCTCTACCACTACAGGACATGAATCTGTACTTTTTAAGAAATTTCTCAGGTAAACCTAACTTGTAGTTGGATGTGAGAAGCTGACATTTTAGTCCCTTCAGTACACTTGGCCCATGTTGATATTTGCTTGCATAAAGGAATACAAGAATCCAAGGTGAGACACTGCATCTTTGGATCATTCTACTTTGATCTATCATATAATGACTAAACATGTATCACTTCACAGTGATCCTTCTTGTATACTGCCTGTACTTCTTAGAAAGCTCACAGACCCAGACTATCTGAAGAACCTGGGAGCAGCATTTTTGGTCTTCTTCTACCAGGGCTATCACCTTTGTTGATATTTGAATGCCATTTTGGAAATCTTTTAAGTTGTTGTAGAAGTTGTACCTATTATTTTAAATCCATATCCATGTTGCAGCTCTTTGACCCGAAGGTTGATCTACACACTGAGACTGCTCCTACCAGCTTTTCTTATTTTCCCACCTGGCTTTCCTTCTTCCCTCTTGCAGCCTTTAAGTTGATCCTCCCTCAGCTTCCCTGAAGCATTTGAACTTTCATAAAAAGTCAAAAGTGATGTTCTTTCTTCTCATCCCTCCTCCCAGTGCAGATAAGACAAGAGGACCTAGCATCTCCTTAGATAACTCCTCTTAGCTTTCTCTCCCCATAGAAAGAAAAACCACAGGATAGTAGGCATGGCCTCTCGTTATAGCATTCTATTCCTTCCCCTTAATAGTAGCTTTAGCCTTGGAGAGAAACTGCGCTTATGAAATTAAGTGTGGCGTGATATTTGGTCCAATATACCAATGACATTTAATTTGTACTATTAGATGCAAGAATAAAAACTAACAAATAAATTAGTTGTTATACTGAAATTGTCTTATGCCACAGTTTTCCTCATGGACAGTGAAAGGACAAGGGAGTTACTAGCTTAGTTCACTTAACCTATCAAACTCCACTAAGTCACAGATAAATCACGTAGCAAGTGTGTGTATTTGCTTTGCCATGCTGTTCCAGTTCCGGATGATCCCTCAAACCCATGGGGGCCTGAGAATCAGAAGCATTTAGGTCATCAGCACCTATTGTCCTAAGTGCCACTGCATAGCATAGGGTTTTGGTGAACATACATCTTTTGAATCATATGTACTCATCTATCTCTTTTTGATACAATGACAGTAAAGCACCTCAATTGAAACGGCACCCACTGTGCTCCAGGGAGTCTGGGTAATGCGACCTCAGACAGCATGAACATTCACATTTCTGATAGCAACCTGTGCTGCTTTCTCCTGAGATGCAGGCCTGCATCTCCCTGGCTTGGCCTTTCACTATGGATATTGTGTGCTAACACCCTGGCCTTGTGTTACCTGAGTGGAAATGTCTCCTTGTTGTTTCTGTCCCAAGTCACCCATTAGCCTCCACCCAGGCCTCCTGGAAAGGTTTCCAACTTCCACACTATGACTTCTAACATCTTCTGAATTCCAAATCCTGCCTGTTTGGGGGTACCTGCCAATTCGTGACCTGTCTCAATCTGCCTGGAATAAAGAATTCAAGAAAGGAGAAAGCAAAGGTATACACAGGTGAGGTATTGGACTCTGATGTACAAAAGAGGACCCAGATACACTTGGATTCAAACTGTGCCTCTGAAAAAGAGTGGCTATGTGGTTTCAACCTCGTAGAGCTTGGATAGTAACAATGTCATGGAGTAGCTGTGGAAATTAAATGGTATAATATATTTAAGATGAATGGTAATTGGGATCCTAATAAATATTAATTCTTTTCTCCCTCTCTTTCTCTTACCCTTCATGTGCATTTGACTTGAGAAATGAGAGCTTGTCTCTTCCTAATGTAGCTAAATGACTATGCTCTGCATTTGTATAATACTTGTAAAATACTGTATGAAACCCACTCATAGGTCTTTCACCTTCAAAGCCATTCTGTAAATGGGTGGAGTTGATGTCATTATTCTCATCTTTTCGGTGAAGAAAAGGGACCTAATGTGGTTAAGTGGTTTGCCCAAGGTCCTTTGCTGTGATCTCTTGTAAATAGACATACATCTTCCCAGAAAATTGTTAAGCAACCTGCGTATCTTCTATAGGAGCCTGTGCTGGCCAAGCCTTCCTTCCATCCAGGCTTGACATCTATTTCTAAGCAAACTCTTCTATCCTCATTCAGTGCTTCTGAGGACACATAACAATCTGAGGAATGAGTTGACATGAAGTTTCCAGGAGCTGATAATGGCTTACTACGCTAACACTCCACCACTACTGACATTTTAACAAGGGTAGAACTCCGAAATCAGCCTTAATGCGGGGCTACCAAATAGATCTCTTCTGCATGCTGATTAACTAGTAGTAGGCTCCAGGCATGGCTTTGACTGGTCTTGAAGGAAATCCTGGTGCTGCTGTCCTACATGGGTGTAGGTAATCCAGGATAGACAGGCTTGCTGTACTTGCTCTTGTCTCCCAGCATTGATCCCAGATTTCCCAGAGTTCCTGGAAAGCACCCTGTCCTCTGCTAGCCCCAGTTTCCCCCAATCCTTTAAGACGGGCTCTGATTACTAGAGATGGCCAAGCAAGACTAGGGAAGAGTCCCTGAATGAGTTCTGGGGTTTTCTGGGTCTAGGATTCCTCATAATGGACCCTAAACAAGATACTGGAAGCAAAAGCACTTTGAAATTATAAGCACTATTCAGAGACAATGTATAAATGGTGTTATTCCAAGCACCACAGCCAACTGAGGAATGACGATTCATTCCCTACCCTTAGATGACTTCTGGACATAGGGAGTAACTTATTCCACCAGAATAAGGAACAGGGCTTGGCTTTCTGGAGTCACCTTCTTCGTGTGTCTCTTCCCCCCTCCTTTTGACCCTCTAGGAGATGAGCTAAGCAAACTTCCCCAGCAGCATTTCCTCCTCCCTTCTTAGCTGGGTATTGGCATCATTATCTGAATATCAGCAATAACAGATAGAAGCAGCAGATACTACTGTTTCATTACTTTTGGCGCCTCTAGGGATTGCTGCCCGGATATTTGGATTCACGTGGCTTTCTCTCACTTGGAGACTGACTTTGAAAACGGCGAATTTGCCTCAGTAGGTTAACCACTGCAAGTCTGGAAGATAGAGCCTCCATCAGCCTTTGTCTTGTTTTGAGTCCTCTCTTGGGGCCAAGCCTGGTGTCTCCTGGTTCTGTCCATAGTGATACCAGACTCATTCCCAAAGTCATTTCACTGCTTGCTTCACTGAGAATAGATTTGTCAACCTGATCTAAAAGGGTCTCCGAGCCAGACGTGGTGGCTCACGCCTGTAATCCCAGCACTCGGGAGGCTGAGGCAGGAGGATTGGTGCGAGTTCGAGACCAGCCTGGGCTACAAAAGTGAGCTCAGGACCAGCCTCAACTGCATAGCGAGACCCTGTCTCAAAAAGACAAAAAAATAAATAAATAAATAAAAGGGTCTCCGTCTACTTTGTCTTTCCCAAGTATGACATCAGTTTTACATCAGTCACATTTGCTTCCAGAAAGATTGAACTAGCCCTGGGTCCTCGCAAAATGCAGGCATGCCCTTATCTCCATACACCTGCTCACTGTATTGCTATCCCTGAATTGCTCACCCACAAATCCCCACCTACTAAGTACCACACTCTGTTTATGGTCCACTCCATGTGTTGTCTTCACAAGGTCCATTATGATCTCCTTTTTACTCATGAGTCATTTTCTTAACTAAAAACTATGGAGTATGTACATGGCCAGCACACTGTGCTAACTTCATATTACCAATCTCAGTTAGTTCCCACAATAACCATGTGATTAGGCACTACAAGCCATCAAATTTCATGAATTATGAAACAGAAGGCAAATAAATAAAGGGATGTCCCTATAATAAGAAAGCTGGTAAGTACCAGAGCTGACCGTCTGACTCCGCACCTCCCACAGGGTTCATTGAGTCCTTCTGAGCCCAGAAGTACCTCTTCTACTGACCTAAATTGCACTCATTTTCTAGCATGTGGAAGATCATTATGGTCTTCATTCCTTGCCTCTAGTATAAACTCTTATATAATCAGAAACAGGCCATGTCTTCTTCAACTTTGTCTCTTCAACACAGAACGTGCTGAGTAACTCTCCAGATTTAATTAACCACCTCTGATGCTGGTCTATCTCTGTATACCACATCCTGAAACTACCTTTAATCTGCTTAAAGGTTTCACTGAGCCATGTCTCCCTGCAGCCTTTTCCAACACCATCCTGTTTCCCTTGCGTTCCTTTTTCATGTTGCACCAATTACATTCCCCATCTTAAATAACCTCTGTCTTTCTAAATCTCCAAACTCCAGAACTCTGAGAATCCACCATCTCAAGCATCCCTTTCTAATCATTCTAGTCCATACTGATAACTCTCATTCCCTGAACTAGTAACAGATATATGGAGCACTTACCAGCTTATTTACTAACTGATAAAAATAGGTGCTGTAAGGTTCAAAAAAAAAAGGAATAACACAGATACAGTCCTTTCCTTCCCAGGATCAAATACTAGGGAGAAAAGAGTTGCACATATAAAAATCCAATTAATATGCCCAGTTATTTACAAAAGTCAGACAGGCCATTCAGACAAATGTATTTGTTAAGTAGTTCAGAGTAGGGTAAAAGCATTGTGTGTTCTAGTGGGCATGGTGTAGACTTCCTAAAAGAGCAGCTTCGAGGAGAAGTAGAAAATAAAGGGCATATGTTCCAAAAGGAGCAATAATACAGTCATGTGATGAGATTAAGAAACAGGAAAGACTTGTGAAGCAGGTGACAAAGAGACAGGATAGACAAGTGGGAACAGAGTAGGTAACTTCTCCTTTTAATTTATCACTCAAAGGACTCATGAAATCCAAAACTGATGAAAAGGTAGGGATGAAAAATTTGACATAAAAACTAGAATCCCTGAATTTCAGTTATATTCAACAAACAAAATATTTTGAAAATGGGCAGCACCATAGCACCTTGAACTAGAGCACTGACACTCATCCTTGGCTGAGAAATAGTATGCTTTCATATTATGACAACAGGATTTAAGCTTGAGTAGTCTCTGCCAACAACTCGGGGGATTCTCCTCTCGGGTTACATTAACTTACTGGGGTTTGAATTTCTTTGTCTACTGGGGGAGAAAAGGAGACAAGAATGCCTGAAGTTATAGCCCAATTCCAGGATCATAGCAGAACGTAATGAGATGGTAGCGCTCTTCTGGAACTTAACACAATGTGTAGCACATAGGAAAATCTCAACGTAAATTACCTTTCATATGAAACTTGGGGTTGATAACACTTTTCCCCAAATGCAGAGGCAGTCTATGTAATTAAATAATGAGGAAAGCAAAACCAAGGACTCAAGGAACATGAATCTATTCCAGCTAAATCGACAGCACTGCCAGTGCAGTACCTGCCTGCCAGCCCCAGATGCGTCACTCCTGCGTTATCTAGCCCTGGGCACAATCCATCGCAGACATTTAATAAAGGTTTCTGAGCTGAATGGATTTAAATTGGATCAAATTTAATTGGAGCTTTTGTTTAAAATTTTATAGTTTGCTTCTGAGAGCTGGCTGAATGGAACACCCCTTGGGTTTGTAGACTGTGAATTCCAGTGATCGGACTTGACCCAACCAACATTCGTTTATACTAATAATTCTCAACAGAATGCTCTTACCGTGTTTGTCCTCCTGCCCTGTTCAGACAGTGGATCGAACCTGAAATCCACAGCCATGCTCAGGGTTTCCTGGGAGTGCTAGCCAGCGATTACCTTTATGAGATATGAACTGTCCAATCCACCCCATGGAGAAGATAAACAACCACAGGATTTCAGGAGAAAGTCATTTTCACACCTATATTAATTCTTAAATTTCCCTTCCAAATGTGTAGTCTTCTGAGGTGTTATCAACACTCCATAGCCATGTACTGTCACATATTCTGTACCTACATTTGACATCCAATGGTGGGGCCATTCATATTGGTATAAAATCCTTGACACGTAGGCAAACACTCATAAGCACATACGCTTAGTTAAAGATATGAACATTCATACATGTGCATATCCCTGTCAACATTTTAGTGAATTATTTACCATCTTGAGAAATTTGTTGTAAGATCAGAAATTAGCGAGGGATGTACAAAATGTACACTAAATTCCTTTCATCCAAATGTCACAGCCCAAAGATATTCTATTTACTGGAGAGTTTGAAGAAATCACTGAGCCCTGTCCTCATAGTTTAATGTAAAAGAAAGAAGCACAAAAGATGATGTGAATTATTTGACTTGGTCTAGCCAGTTGGACATGGGACACACCCTCAACTTCTTCGGTCCTAATAACGATTTTACTGACCCTATCCTAATTTGTGGTAGTATCAGTGGCGATCTAAATTTTCTCAACTCTGTTGAAGGCTTAAACTGCCCAGACAGGATTACATTCTCTAGACCAACCGTTGAGGGCTCCCAATGTGCCAGGTAGTTGAGTTGATGCTCACAGCTATTTCCACCCAGGTTCGCTTTCCTCTCTGTCTCAGGTTCTGAACTTCTATCGCCCATAATTCTTGGCCAGCTCCTAACTGCGAGGTGTTCATGGGATGCAGAAGTTTGGTAAAGCCATGCTCCTCTTGGCTCTATCAACAATCATGGAGAATGCTGACGAATTGATGACCCTGTGACATCGCTATCAGGATCGCAAGCCTGAGGAGTCCTGATGACAGAAGAAAGTGGCTTTGCGGCAGGAACTGTGTGCTGTGGAGAACTCCACCCATATTAATACAAGGGCGTTCTTTTGCAAATTGAGTAAAAGCACAGTCATTTTTCCCCTTCAACCATTCCAACATATATGTGACCAAATACCTATATAATTACCATCTAGTAGAGATATCTAGAGTTTTCAGTGTATTCATCAATGGACACTTATATACCACAGGAAACCTCTCAATTGCTACATTCTAAACTACAAACACATTTTTACAAGCTATTAATGAACAATTAAAAGTTTATATTTCTGAGGGTAAGGACTTCATTAGACTGAAGGGAATATCTTCTCTAAAGGCAGAATTTCCTTCAAAATGACACATGTGGAGAACCTTCCACACAAGCAGGAACAATTAGGTCAGAAGCAGCCTTCTACCCAAACAACATGAACGTCCTGCAGCGAAACCTACAGCCAGCAGAGATGTGCCACGCACAGCTGCCACATGGGTGCAGAATGGGAGTGGGAGATGCCAGCTAGGCTCCTCCAGCCCACCACGCCCTCCCTGGTAGCCAGCAAGGGAAATTGTGGGCCAGACTACTGGCAGGCCTCTGAAGCAGGTAGGAGCCACACAGAAGAAGGCTGGTGCTCGATGTCTGAGACTCCAGAGCTCGCCCTCAGAAATGACTGTGCCAATTCCAAGCACCGATGCCAGCAGCTGCCACACCAGCTTCCACCTCCTCCGTAACATAAGTCCAGGACCACAGTGGAAGTGCTGCTAAAGTACAACTACGGATCTTATCAAAATCAGAGCTCTGAAATGAAGTATGACTAAAAGTGATTGCTTTTTGCTTTTGTTTCATGTTTAGAGGTTAAAAATAACAACAACAACAATTCCAAACCTTTAAGAAATCTAATTATATGTTTGAGTTATAGACCGGTTTTTAACAACAACAACAAAAAAAAAAATTAACAAAAAAAGGGGGCCTCATTAAGAGTCTTTTGTCTCCAAAACAAGTGTGTTTTCGTAAGCCATAGAGCAAGCAAATTCTAATTGCTGGCTTCATTATACAGAAAAGTCTAAGTGTAACAATCAGAAGCCTTATTACACATACATAATTGAGTTTCATTGCAACTTATGAAAACATAAACTCTCTTAAACACACTTGCAGAAAATGTCACATCATCAAATCAACACTTTTATTATACAAAAGTAATTGTGTTTAAAGACACCAAACATATGTTACTTATACCAAAAAAAAAAAAAAATGAGTTGTACTATGATTCAGAGTCTAAATCTTGAATCTGAGAGCAATGTTTTGTTTGCAAATGTAGGGAAAAGACAAATGAGAAACGTGACTAATGAAACATTGGGGAATTTGCCCTGCAAATATTCTACTTTGGAAACCCTGAATTCTTAAAATTTGCTTTCTAGTTAACTCTTCCATGAGCCTTCTTTACTTCTTGGCCCGTCTCCCTCTAAATTTATTTCTCATCGTGCATGTTTACATCTTTTGCCACTGGTTTGAGTCACTTCTCCAGTCTCATCTTCAGCTATTTGAATTTCTTCCTTAGCTAGCCTCTGCAGTTCTTTTGCACTGGGAAGTCTGGCCACTCTCACCTCTCATGTTCATTTCTCCCTAAATAAATCCCATTCTCTAATTTGTACACTTCTGCTACTGGGCTGATAAACCTTCCTGGAGGTCCAGCCCTGTTCCAGTCTCCAGCAGTACATCAGCTTAATCCCAGCTAATGCAGAAAGACCCTCTGCATCCTTGCTACCTCTCCTACTGACTCCTTCCCAGGGCAGGCTACAGAATTTGTACAGTCTAATACAAACCAAAATATACAGTTAACTGTTAACTCAGCAAAAAGAAGTCCTTTTAGTTTATTGCATGTTTTTCCGTTTGGTATGCAATGTCTTGTTCCCTCTGACACAGGGACTTCGACATTCAGAGGTGGAGAGAAAAGACACGGTCTGAACATACAGAGCACATACATGTCTTATGATAAGGCACTTCACTGACAAGAGATGGACACGTGAGCTCTCACTCCACATCTAACGACAACGTTAAAGAGAAGAATGGGATTTAATGGGAGTTGAGTATAACAAGGTGAGAACAGTGGGCATTGATGGGAGCAAATAAACTCATAGGGCTTGCCAAACAGAATGTCACATAACTCGCCATTAGACTCCCAGAAAGAATTCAAACAAACATCAAGGCCAAAAAGAATTAAGGCCAAAAGTATCACAGGGATATTGAGACCTGACATAGTCCCAACATCTAGCTTCCTTCTCTTTGCTGCCATGTTGCTTGAGAGCAAAGTGCATACTCCCTGCTGTTGCTTTCTTTCTCTTGTGAAGACGTTTGTTCCTGATTCTGGAAGTTAGGGCTTTCCTTAGTGGCGGATTCTTCTTCGCTAATCCGCATTTTGTTGGAGGAAAATCTCAAAATATCAGAAGAATAATCTATTCGCTACAGTGGATTATTTGCCTTGTTTGAATAATTGATGAATTGGTCATTTGGTTAAGAACTTGGTCCAGGAAAGATGATCTTGCTGATAAGAGAATTATCTGGATAGCTCTTCCTTCGGCCACTTGGATACTGCCAAATACTTTCTTTTATTTTCAAGAGAGGAAAAAAAGCAACAACAACAATACAGAATTTCAAAACAAGATGATAGAAAATCAACAATGGTTATTATGTTGCATATTATCTTCAAAGTCTTTGCTCAGATTATCAGACATAACCAGTATAGTCTCTGTGACATAATCAATTAATGTTCTCAGCTGTTAACCTAAAGATTATAACACATAGGCATACAAATTGATCAGACAATATAAGAGCTAACTGTTCCTTTCAATGAACAAATAGGACTCAGTAATATAATTATATTATCTATCATATATATATATATATATATATATATATATATATATGCATATCTTTCCTATCCCTCCAACTTCATTGATCATTTGAGAAATTAAAATTAAAACAACACTGAGATTCCATCTCATTCTAGAAACAATGGCCATCATTAACAAATCAACCAATGCTTATTATTTAATTTTTTCTTTTTCTTCCTTTTTTCTTACAAATTTTTATTTTTTGTTTGATTTGGTTTGTTTTTTGAACCAATTTTTCATGTTTATATTTGATAACTTAAACAGCCCCTTGTAATGCAGCAGCCATCGTTGAATTACTATTATTTTGTTTAATGAAATTGTGTATCTTTTCTAATGCTTTTTTTACTATTTTCTATTTTTCAAAAAAAAAATTTAATAAATCAACTAATAACAGATGCTGGTAGGGCTATAGGACAAAATAATAACTCTTCTCCAGTGTTGGTGAGAGTGTAGACTGCTACAACCACTGTAGAAATCAGTGTGGAGATACTTCAAAAAACTAGGTTAGATGTCCCATTCAACCCAGTTAGCCCCCAGCTAGGTATTTTTTCAGAAGAAATGGAAATATCATACAATGTCAACATATGTGTACCCATGTTTATAGCAGCATAATTCGTCTTTGGTAAATTTTAAAAACAACTCAAATGTCCATCAACAGACAAATGTATGAGAAAAGATGTGGTATTTTTATGCAATGGAATATTACTAAGCTATAAAGAAAGATAAATCCTATAATTTTGTAAGTAAATGGATGCAACAAGAGACCATACACATAAGTGAAATAAATCAGATTCATATGGTGAATATTATATTGTCTCCCTAGAGTAAGAAACTGATAGAATAAATGAGATCCAAAAGGTGCAATGGTACTATGAAAGTGAAAGAAACTGTACAAAAAAGTCTTTTTTTTTTTTTTTTTTTTTTTTTTTTTTTTTTTTTTGAGTGTTGCCGTATCTAATGACAGCCAGGGAATTCAAGACTGAGCCTTTGGGACTCTGTGAAGCTGAAACATAAAGGAAGACTATAACGATGCACATTAATTTCAGACCTTGAATTGCAATGTGGAAGCAAAAGAGATATTCAAATCTAAGACCTGAGGCAGATTAGAGATGTATTACATTTTGGGACCAGCACTAGGATAAGTAATTGGAATTGTTTAGTAAGGACATTTACCAAAAGGCTGGGGAATTCATAGCTTATTATTCAGGAAATGGTGAGTCGTTTGATGATATGAGTATATTCATGGTAAGAGTTCTAAGTATTCTAAGAATATTGTTCTGAACATGGTATTAAAATACACGATAGCACTAAGATAAAGGGTTATCAGTGGTACAAGAGGTAGAATATGAGTACAGAATATAGTATGGCAGCAACATTTGGCAATGATTCCTGGTCTAGGTGGATGAGCTCATACCAAAGTACCCTACATAAATACTTTGGGGAAACTACAAATAAATTCCCTGACTTAGTCTGAAATTTCCTGTAAAACTGAGCAAAACTGAGCAAAGCTGAGCTGGCAGCAGGGTAAACATGTGACCCAACTGAGTGGCTGACATAGAGCCTCTCAGAGAAAATCTATTATTCATTTTAATAACATCCAGAACAATAATCTTAGAACACTTTGAACTCTTACCACGAACACACTCATATCAAATGATACTCCATTTCCTGCATAATAAACTATGAATTCCCCAGCCTTTTAGTAAATATCCATACTAAACAATTCCAATGACTTATCCTAGGTTTTTATTTATTTCCTTAAAGAACCTTCCTCTGTCAAAGGCCACTTTGTTTTGCAAAGTCTTCCCAAACAACCAGGCTCATAATGATTCTTATAAAGCATCAAGAGGAGGTAGGATATTAATTAATTTCCAAGTGTGGGAAATACTTAGTGGCTATCAAGTAAATAGCATTATCATCCTAGGAGTTGAGGACATAAGCGATACAGACAGAGAGAGAGAGACAGACAGACAGACAGAGACAGAGACAGACCAGAGACAGAGACAGAGAGAAACAGAGACAGAGGCAGAGAGACAGAGAGATCTTGCCTTCATCGGGTGATGAGTCAAATTGAGGAACAGAGAACTTTTGCAGTTATGTCTGGACAATGTTAGGATGAAGCAAGCAATGCATGATGAAGATTAAGAAGTGGAAAGGAGAAGTATGTATTTGTATTTATTATATGTTTATACATTTTTTGTAATAGAGTTGGAGGTAGGGCAAAAGGAACTACATTTTATGTGCCTTGCCTCCTTACATATAGAATAAAAGCAGAGGTACCACCATCTGCTTTCCTACAGGCCCTGACACTGCTCCTCTGACTGAGTGACTGTACCACTATCTGGTACATTCATGTTTGCTTGCCCCTTTGCAGTCTTTCAAATGTGCCTATTTCTGTGCTCCCATATCAGTAAATTTCAAATTAACTCACTTTAAAGGGTCTTATCACCCTTAGGAAATTTAGAATCCTATATTCTCATGCTGGGAGGTAGGTATTATTACTGCCATAATTAATTATCTATTAATTAAACTGTTTCAATCACCTGGATTGCATCACACTCTTAACAACAAGGATTAGGTTTCTGTCTATGTTGCATAAGAGGAAAGGCATGTGAAAAAGCTGCACTGACCTCCAAATAATGCACACTACTGGACCCCTGTAGTGGTTAGCATTGGACATTGATCAGCCTAATGCCACAACTCTTGCCAGTGCAAGAATTTTTCTGAACCTGAGTATCTCTTGTAGAGACAAAACTAAGTCAATAAAGTATAATGATGCTCAGGGCTACATGAGGCTTTGGGGGAACATTCAGATATAAACCATAACATTGTGTTCATGATCCCCAAAAGATTCATGTATATCCTTCTATGCAAAAGGCATCTAGCCCATCCCTCAGAGTTTCTAGATTCCTAATGATTTCAGCATTTCTGAAAAGTCAAAGTCCATCGTCTCCCCTGACATAGTTCCCTTTGAGATTTACTGTACAGATGCTTAGCTGGGAGCACTTGGAGAAATTCAAAGAAAGTAAAACACTGCTGACATACAGTGCCACAGAGGTAAGCTTTTATTTGTGACCATTTGAGAGTTTGTCCTGTGTACCAGATGTTATACTGAGCATCATGGAGATGACAATATTGACCATTGATTATGCTCAGCCTTTATTTATTTATTTGTTTATTTATTTATTTATTTTTGAGACAGGGTCTCGTTATGTAGCCCAGGCTGACCTTGAACTTATGGCTATTCGCCTGCAGCAGCCACACCTGCTAATAGGCATCTACCTCTATGCCTGGCATCAATCTCATCTTGGTTTTTTACAGTTTTACTAATTTTAATAAGAAAGAAATTGCAATGAGGCAGTTTCAAAATACATTTGGAGAACAGCCACAATAATCAATATAATGCATATTGTTGTCTTCATAGTAGTTGTTTAGAGTACAAGATGCAGATATGATCTTTTCTAAACACTGTTAGTACAAATATTTCTTCTCATTGAACTAACAGAAAATAGTTATATGTATAGTCCAAAAGTCCATAATAGTAGTGAGTTATCAGCATAACTGGCAATATCAGAAGCTGTTGACTTGAGCCTTTTACAACTCAGCATATTAATATGCTTTAGTTTATACACCTCATGGTTAAACTGTTCTCCTGGGTAGTTAAGTCCAAGTTAAAGCAAGACCTATATAACAAAACGTAATTTTCTTGTATGACAAGGTCAGTCAAAATCCCTTGGGATTTACCTTGAAACCATGTACAGCATTTTGTAGAACTTTTGTCAGTGTCAGCCATCTGGATGAGTCATGGCCATTGCTTCACCAAGTTTCTCTCTGTGTAAGCCTGTGAGAATGTTTTCTCTCTAGGTGACTCTCCTTAGGCACACTATACATCTTCAGTCCCATTCCTCTGTGGCCCTATAATATCCTTGAATAGAAAATTTGTAACACCACTGAGTTATAGGTTGGTACAGTACACGTTCTCTTATGTCGTGAGTTCTCACTGACCTAGCAAGGCTAAGTCCAAAATATTGGCTATCTTTGTAGCCTTTCTTTTTGTCTAATATTTTTAGTCTGCAAACTTAGATTCTTACCCCTCCAGAAGAGAAGCTTAGTGATGCTATTACTCTATAACATAGGTACTTTATCATTCTCATCTTGTAAGTGCATCGCCCTTTGATTAGCCCTCCAGAGTGTGTCTGCAGCTACATGGCCATTCTCTGGATATTTATAGAGTAACAGCACAAAACTGATAATCTCAAGTAATCATTGAGGAAACATTTGGTTAAGAGGAACTACGGTCAAGACTAAATTTTGTTGATAAAATGCTATCTGACTTTAGGTGCCACTTGCTCCCTGCAGTTTTCTGTGGTTTTCTTTTTTTTTTTTTTTTTTTTTTTTTTTTTTTTTTTTTTTTTTTTTTTTTTTTTTTTTTTTTTTTTTTTTTTTTTTTTTTTTTTTTTTTTTTTTTTTTTTTTTTTTTTTTTTTTTTTTTTTTTTTTTTTTTTTTTGTTTTGTTTTGTTTTGTTTTGTTTTTGTTTTTGTTTTTGTTTTTGTTTGCTTCCTTTGGGATCTAAAGCTATTAGAGACATTCAGAATGCCAGCAATGATATCAAAGGAAACAGTGTCAGAGCCCAGCACAGTGCCTGACACCATTACCATATTGTTTCCCAATTCTGTTCAAACCTCAGAATTTATGATGATTTTCTCCGAAGTGGGCCAAGCAGTAGCAGGACTGGAAGAAGTTCAAAGAAAAAGAGGAAGATAGATGAGTTTAAAGGGAGGAAGGATTTGGAAGAGTAAAATGGGAAGGACATTACAGATGAGGAAAGGCTCCAATTAACCTTCACATGAATGACTTTTATCAGACACAGCCCGTTGCATGTGCTGGCAATCATTCCTGTTGAGAATATAAACCTAGGCATGATGATACACATCTGTGATCCCAAAGCTCTGGAAGGCTGAGGCACGAGGTTCACAAGTGAGAACACAAATTGAGTAACTGAGGGATTTAGCAAGACTCTGTTTCAGAAGAAGAAGAAGAAGAAGAAGAAGAAGAAGAAGAAGAAGAAGAAGAAGAAGAAGAAGAAGAAGAA